>NW_021011599.1:407218-670739 GCF_003987935.1 Bombyx mandarina
CGGCAATCTGACTTTTGGACAATGATTGGTAAATCAGAAAAACGAATTATTGACTTTGTATTCCATTGGCAGTCACAAAACTCTTCGGAACGACATCTTAGATAAATAACAGGTTAACTATTAACCTTTATTTAATGCAGGTTTTGAACCGTATTCTTTGAAGGAGACGATTATATTCAAATAAATCTGTATTGACATATCAATAAAAATTTTTTGTCCAAATGTACAGATTGCCGCCTTTGATAATAGACGACTCATATATTCTCTATAAGTGTGGAAAATTTCATACTCGTCCGTCCGCGCAATTTTCGTAAAAAGGGATACAAAGTTTTTGCTTCACGTATTAATATATAGTTTGACAATTAAAGCATGCCGCGAGCGAGGTTGTACGAGTTACACTATTTTGTGATAAAGCCAAATATATATATTTTTTTTATTGCCTTTGTAGGCAGCCGAGCCCACCTGATGGTAAGTGGTTACAGTCGCTCATTGACGTCAGTAATGCTAAGGGCATGCGTACACCGCTGTGCACTAGTGCGTCATGACGTCACTGCGATTATGAAGAAAGAGATATGCTTTATAGTATGCAGCGCTTTTTCATTTTATATTTATGGGTTACATATTCGTTCACAAATCGTGCCCTTAATATTGTACATCAAATATACAAAATCTCTTAGTCTAGTCCACTCCTGGTTCTGATGTATAACGATTCTCAACTAATTTCCCAGACTCGAGACTCCAGAGGACTATTAAATATAAGCTGAAGTTTCAGAAGAGCGTGTCTTTCTTTGAATTTCTTTGTACCTGATGAGTTTTCGAGTTCAATGCTCTCTTAAACTACCAGAGTCCATGGGCATCGGTAACATAAATGCTATCCGCTTAGAGTTGTTAGGGTTTTTTGGCTTAGACAAAATAAAATAACTCACCAAGGACAGCTTGTCCTATTACTATTGAATTACATGAATTTCGAACAATGTTTTGGACCATACTGAGACCTTAGAACTTAATGTGGGTGGCGCATTCACGTTGTAGATGTCTATGGGCTCCAGTAATCACTCAACACCAGGTGGACTGCGAGCCATCTAAGTAAGAAAAAAATTAAAAAAAAACTTCATAAGCTTTACGCATGATATCTATACTTCTATATGACATAATATGTGAATGTAATTGTAGGGTGCGGTGTGAGTTTGTTAGTTAAAGATAATGTTACTTAAAAATGTTTATTGTTAAAATATAGAGAAAATAAATTAAATGTTAATGTTATGAATGCACCCGGGTGACGCGGTTGTTGATCGTGCACTGACGGTTTGTTGAAATGAAGTTAACGCGTCACGCGAATTATGCTGACAAAGGTGTTGTTCGGTAATATATCACCGAACATATTCCGGGGCAACAAAATAGAGTATAATTTAATAAAGTAATTGTTAGTAAATAAATGGTGGATGAAGTAATATATAATGATTTTATGAAACAAACTAATGATACCACTGAAACCGTTCTTAATATATGGTATTTACTGTTCAAAATGATAGCTAATCAAACTTTGTTATAGTTATAATTACAACTTCTTTAATGCCTTAATGTCAAGTTTATTATTGTCATTAAAAAACATTAATTGTTTCGAATAACTTTACTGGTGGTAGGACCTCTTGTGAGTCCGCGCGGGTAGGTACCGTCACCCTGCGTATTTCTGCCGTGAAGTAGTAATGCGTTTCGGTTTGAAGGGTGGGGCAGCCGTTGTAACTATAGTTGAGACCTTAGAACTTATATCTCAAGGTGAGTGGCGCATTTACGTTGTAGATATCTATGGGCTTCAGTAGCCACTTAACACCAAGTGGGCTGTGAGTTCGTCCACCATTCTAAGAAATAAATAACAAATATATAAATTTAATGTTCATGGTTGACTGACTGCTCCGGGTACAAGTAGTTATAAGTAAGTCCACGACTCGCGAAATCCGAAGAAAATTGCTTTTAGTTAGTTGTTCACTGAACATAATAAAATTATCTCCTGGACAGCGATAGAATTTGCGGCTTCCCTATAAATTGTGCATCCCGTTCGTCGAGACCAAATCTATTTATGTAGACCAATCTACCGACTTAACGGCTTGAAAATAGACGCGGTTTTCGCTGCTAGTAATTTGTTAGCTCTCCGCGCTCGAGGCCAAGATTAGCTTAAACCCTAGACAGGATAAGTGTTGTCTTTGTTTATTTAGACGCAAGAAAATCTAATTATGTTGGTACAGCTGTATGTGGATCTAATTGCGTGACAAAATTTATGTCGAGATTTCGGTAAGTTACTGCTTCCGATAAAGGTTAACTGATGCAATTTATTTGTAAAACATCCGTGTGACGTCGCTTATTTTTCTACTACGGTATTCTTTTAAGAGATGACGATTGTCATAACAGTAAAGTGCTGTTTGTAATCTGATTAAAATAAAAATATATTCCCGTCTTCCGAATAAAGCGAACCAGCCTTCATTGTTATTACCGACAGATACTCCGTCCGATAACACGTAGATATGACAAGAAATCGCCTACAAAAAGGGTACAAAAAAGGGGAATAACGCGAGAGATTACGACTCGTGTTCGTTCTAAACCATATCCTGTGATAATGACGGCCTGAAGTCCGCTACGACCTCAAAACCTTGCGTTCCGAGCGGAATGGGCGCCAATGCTTCGGAAGGACCTTCTCTCGCCCGAACGACAATGCTGAATCTTTTATTAGTTTCGTGAATGGACGGCCAGTTGACATAACCGTCGTCGACATCTGTTTTGATATTACCCTATCTTTCCCAGTGCGGAGCGCCATCGATCCGTGCCCGTGGGCGAAGCGACTATTTTTGTGCACGTGGAATACTCATACCTATCTGAGGGAATCCAATCGAATCTGGTGTAGCCGTGTAGGGGTCGTGGTTCGTAGAATTTGCCGGACTGCGCAAATAGACGATGTTCATTGTAATTATTTTATTTTATTTGTTTGTATAAAGTAATATTTTCAATCTCATTGAACTCAAAAGTATTAAACAGATGGTCTAATTATTTATCGTATCTTTAAAAAAAAAACATTTATTTCGTTAATGTTTCGTTGTATGCATCCTTTTGTTTTAATTTGAGTTTGGTGATGTAAATGAGGGAATCCAATCGAATCTGGTGTAGCCGTGTAAGGGTCGTGGTTCGTAAAATTTGCCGGACTGTGCAAATAGACGATGTTCATTGTAATTATTTTATTTTATTTGTTTGTATAAAATAAAATAATCTCATTGAACTTAAAAATATTAAACATCTGGCCTAATTTATTAATCGTATCTTAAAAAAAAAAACATTAATTTCTTTATTCTTGGTTATATGCATCCCTTTGTTTTAATTTGAGTTTGGTGATGTAAATGAGGGAATCCAATCGAATCTGGTGTAGTCGTGTAGGGGTTGTGGTTCGTAGAATTTGCCAGACTGCGCAAATAGACGATTTTCATTGTTATTATTTTATTTGTTTGTATAAAGTATTATAATATTTTCAATCTCATTGAACTCAAAACTGTTAAATAGCTGACCTAATTATTTATCGTATCTTTAAAAAAAAAAAAAAAAAAATTTCATTATTCTTGGTTATATGCATCCCTTTGTTTTAATATGAGTTTGGTGATGTAAATCCATAAATCCTTTTTGTTCTCAATTATAACGTGTTAAGCTAATCTTGTCATGTTACGCGGTAACAATGATACATTATAATTTTCAGTAGAACAGGCACCTCAAAGGGTTGCAGTCAGCGTTCCTATCCCGCAGCTTTCGGTCGGGCCTAAGTTTTTTCTCAAGGGACTAATTAGAATAAAAGAGTGTTAAACTTTCCCTAACTGACGGACGTTTTCGGCTCTTGTTTATGTTGAACTCAATGTCCCACGAGATAGCCTTTTCGAATACGGCCACTTTATAAAATTTCGTTCGCCCAAATATCATCAAGGCATATTTTGAGGAAAAACAACACAAAACCGGACAGATTATCTTAGATTTGCTATGCATCTGGTCTTCCACGAAAACAAAAAAATATAACGTCATAAAAACAACTGTTTCAATAAAAGTTAGTAAGATAACTTTATAACGAATTAGAAAGATTTGTGAGCCAAAAATTACAAGCTTCGTTCTGCCCTTAAATTAAAAATAAAAAGGGCTGTAACGCCATATACCGGATCCAATTATGACGCACAATAAATGTATCATAACAGGTTGGGTCATTTTCGGAGACTGGTGGTAGGACCTTTTGTGAGTCCGCGCGGGTAGGTACCACCACCCTGCCTGTTTCTGCCGTGAAGAAATAATGCGTTTCGGTTTGAAGGGAGGGGCAGCCGTTGTAACTATACTTGAGACCTTAGAACTTATATCTCAAGGTGGGTGGCGCATTTACGTTGTAGATGTCTATGGGCTCCAGTAACCACTTAACACCAGGTGGGCTGTGAGCTCGTCCACCCATCTAAGCAATAAATAAATAAAAACTTCAATGAAGCACGTATCGAAGTAAAAATTTTATCATAATTGTAAAAATGTCGAAATGTATTTATGTACATAAATATTGAATGTAGATTTCGCGACTAAATGTAATCATTTACTAGTCTATTGTGGGAATTCATTATCAATAGAAAATTAAACAATTGAAAAAAAAAATATATATATTAGTACTGTCATGAATTTATTAATTACTAGCGACCTCGCTTCGCTTCGGAAACATTAAAACACACATGAAACCAAAATAAAAAAATAAAAAATAAATAAAAAAAAGTAGCCTATGTTCATCAGGGACAATGTCGGCTTCTAATGGAAAAAGAATTTTTCAAATCGGTCCAGTAGTTTCGGAGCCTATTCGAAACAAACAAACAAATCTTTCCTCTTTATAATATTAGTATAGAGTACTGTAGTACTGTATGTAATGGCCCAAGAAAAGCAAAGTCGATTAAGCGTAACTTTATAGCTTTGAGATGTTTAAATGCCAATAAAAAAATATTAACATTACAAGTTTTTAACAAAAAAGAAAACCGTCGAGGAGTAAAATCATCACGATTGGTTCTCTAAAAAAAGTTATAAGGTTTATAACACATAAAAAACAGTCGAATTAAGAACTTCCTCCTTTTTTGAAGTCGGTTAATAAGGTAGATATCAACGCTCAAGATTGTTATTGAAAATCAGATTATAACGTCCAGGGTGTCACTACACCGTTAGCCGAGGGGATTATTTTTATTTCTCTGCCAAGATTTATTTCCCCTTACATTAGCATTCCTCTTATTTATGCTAATGTAATTTTAATGGCGCCGCTTTTTTCGGCTAATTTCATTTTACAAAAAAAAAAAAAAAAACTCACCGGATTTTATTTTAAAACCTCGGCTTAATAAGACGCCTTCAGTGATGATCCCTTTTTAATAAAATTTAAATTATCGGCTCAATTAAGAATTCCAGATTTTATTATTTCGCAATTTATATTTTCTGAATTACACTTTTAGGTGTTAGACTATAACTTATCCGAGGACTTTCGAAAAAACCCTCATTTTGATGATTAATGATTAACTGCAATTTGAAATTTATGGCTGTGGGTCATTTCAAATTGCAGTAATGTTTTAATCTGTGCCTAGTTAATATATGACACATGTTTCGTAATTGATGCAGATATGTTGAAACTGGGTATTAAAAATGTTATTCTTGTCTTGTTGACATTTAAAAAACATAGCTTCCTTTTCTTAATCAGTTTGTTGATTGATGTTCATGGCGATGATTACATATCATATGGGCCGTACGCTCGTCTGCTTACAAAGAAAATTAAAAAAAAGATAAGAACAATACAAGAAAAAAAAAAACAATATGAAAATCGTTTGTCAATTGAGGAAATATTATCTAAGGGTTTCGCATTTTTTGAAAGAGTGTCTGCCAATTTTCGAAATATGTTCAAGACAACGTTGAAGCTAACAAGTAAAACAAAAATCAATAAACAAACACAAAAGAAAGTGCTACTTAACTAGTTTATCATTGTATACAACATGATGATCATGAGCTCTCTGTTGAATAATAATAAATAATAATAATAAATAATAAATAAATATTTACTAACAAACACGCCACGTTAACTGGTCCCGTGATAAGTTCGTAAAGAACTTGTGTTACAGGTACCAGGTAACGGAAATAAATGTAAGATTTTTTATTATACACATACATATATTTAATATATCCATCTCCCAAATTTTCTTTTTTTTATTTATTTTCTTATTGCTTAGATTTTGGATATTGGAAGAGCTCACAGCGCTCCTGGTATTAAGTGGTTACCGGAACGCATAGACATTTACGCACGCATAGAGATATAAGTTCTAAGGTCTCAGTATAGTTACACCGGATGCCCCACCCTTCAAACCGAAACGCATTACTGCTTCACGGCAGAAATAGGCGGGGTGATAGTACCTACCCGTGTGCACTCGCAAGAATCCTACCACCAGTAGACCAGTGAGCCCGGTCTTCGGCTGCTCTCATCCAGTTTTTGCCGGCTACGTATGTAGATTAAATATCATTTTAAGTCATTCCGACCTGCTTACTTCAGGTGTAATCATTTTGAAGATATCAAAAAGGTCACTCAAGTTTAGTTAGTGAAAGCGTGAAATGTTATATAACTTTTTTTGCAAAAAGTTTGCAAATATAAGTTTTTTTTTAACAGAAATGAAATCGTTTTAGTTATCTTCAATTAAAGTAAAAGAAAATAATATTTATCAGAACTAATAATAATAGTAAATAATGTAGTTGTCTATCCTACGGTGAAAGTCGAAAAAAGGGTAGTGCAACTGGCAATAAGTCAGTACGTCGGTATCGGGAAATTGGGAACGAAAGAAACCCAGCATCTGGTCGACGTGAGTAAATATCGTGTTCGAAGCGCTCCGTAATTGTCTATCGGTCTATACCATGACCTTTTGTTAACAAAGAAAAAAAAAACTCGTCGAAAGTCGTCTGTGAATGTTTGAACAACATTTCTGGCTTTCCCGAAGTAAAATCGATTTTATTTTCCTCCCGTAATGACATAATTTTATAGCTATTTCTTTTTATGAAATCTTCTCACTGATTTGTTTTGAATGTTCTTAAAGAGAATCCATATTCAAATGTATTAAATACATTGTGACTATTAATAAGTCTATATGAAGTACATACAGCAATATGTTCAATCATCTCGTCAGAAACTGTTCTTGTAATGAAAACATTAGCATAAATTTCAACTGAACAGGTCTAACAATGCGTGAGCGTCTACAAAACGACGAATACATATGTATTATGTATACAGAACCAAGGGTGTCACAAACTAGTTTTATTTTTATATAGAACACATGAATAAGATAGCCTTTGTATATATTTTTTTTAAATGGAAATTTGTTCGTTTCCAATGAGAAATTCATGAAGCGTACTACAAAGCTTTAAGTAGTTTTAAGAAAGTATAAACAAAAAAATTGTTTAAAAACTTCGGTATTTCTATAAGAAAGAATAGCATTTTTATTTTTCTTCGGTACTCACGCGTTCGTATATTCTTAGTAATGGATTTTCATTTATTTACGATTGCACTACAGAACAACGGGTATCGATCTGCCGTTCGAAGTGTAAGCGGGGATTTAAAGAAAACGGAATGTGTTTTGTGTCCGAATTCGATTCTGATAATTCGTAGAGAAAAGAAAAATGCATGTACAATTATCGTACATACTAAGTAATATATAATTCAAAACCATTTTCCCCAAAATGGTTTTGAATTCGTTTTAAATTGGATTGGAAGTCGTCGTGCCCTAAAGGATAAGACGTCCGGTGCATTTGTATCTAGCGATGCATTGGTGTTCGAATGAAATACGTACAAATGTTCACGATTGACTTCCACGGTGAAAGAATAACATCGTGTAACAAAAATCAAACCTGCAAAATTATAGTTTGCGTAATTACTGGTGGTAGGACCTCTTGTGAGTCCGCGCGGGTAGGTACCACCACCCTGCCTATTTCTGCCGTGAAGCAGTAATGCGTTTCGGTTTGAAGGGTGGGGCAGCCGTTGTAACTATACTTGAGACCTCAGAACTTATATCTCAAGGTAGGTGGCGCATTTATCTTGTGGATATCTATGTGCTCCTGTAACCACTTAACACCAGGTGGGCTGTGACCTCGTTCACCCATCTAAGCAATAAAAAAAAAACACTTAACACCTTAGAATCCAATCTCCTAAATGCAATCCAATCCAACCAATCTACTTAGAATTTTGAATTATCTACTTAGAATGAAATTCACTCAAAATTAAAATATAAAACTCCATTATAAGATAAATACTAAATGGAAAATTGTTTTCTGCAAGGTACGTGTATATTTGATTCTAGTCGGAGTTAATTGCGGAACATTCTCAGAGAGAAAGCGATGGTAAAGTCTCATTGCGAATCCTCGTAGCTAAAAGGAACTGTGCTGTTGTCTTGAATTTACAATCTTTAAAGTTTCATTTAGGCTTAGACCGATGAACGAGTATACTTCCTGCCTGGTGAAAAGTGATGACTGGAATCAATAGTTTACCCGAGGACATAAGACGTGAAGCCTATACTTGCTAAATTTAAAAGCTTATTGACAAAACATTTGCTAAATACATTGTAACCATTTATGTAAATTAATTGTATTATTATAATATAACCTAATTTAATAATTTATAAGCTATGTTTATATAAAGCGAGTTACCTGCAGTCAAATTGCGTAAGCAGTTTTTCGGGGCATGGTTTAAATAAAAGTGTAACTTTTTATAAATATGTAAATATATTACATACATACATAGACTAGACATGACAAGAATGCCTTGAACTCACCTTGAAACATGAAGCTCCACTTTTAATTGCGTTCTATAATAGTTGGCTCAACCCTTGAAACCGGAACACGTGATTGCTGCTAAAATAAGTAGAATGGTGGAATCTACGTATGCGGGTTTTTTTTTATTGCTTAGATGGTTGTACGAGCTCACGGCCCACCTGGTGTTAAGTGGTTACTGGAGCCCATAGACATTTAGTTGGTGACGGTTAGGTGGTAGACGCAAGGTGGGTGGGACATTTACGTTGTAAATACGCCACTCACGAGATGTAATTTCTAAGGTCTCAGTATAGTTACAACGGCTACCCCAGCCTGGGGTACCTGGGGTACAGGTTGTAACTATATTGAGAACTTAGAACTTATATCCCAAGGTGGGTGGCGTATTTACGTTGTAGATGTCTATGGGCTCCGTAACGACTTAACACCAAGTGAGCTGTGAGCTCGTCCAACCATGTAAGCAATAAAAAAAAAATAGATAGATTAAGGTTAGTCCAGCATTACGAGTCTCCCACGATAGAGTGAACAGGCCGTTTTTTGAGGTTTAGGGAACGATGACAGAGTTCCAAGAAGGTCGCGTCAGAGAAATCGGTGCAGCGCATGGAAACGTTTTCTACTCATGCTGGTTCTGACCCCAATGAACAATATTTGTAAGATTCCCACGGTGCCTATTCAGCGTCTTACATACACCGCTTTCACGAAGGTAGTCCGAAAAAATTCTGATGATCCACCTTTCTTGGATCTGTACAAGTTCGTGATATTTTGAGCTACTTTGAAGAGCATATAGCTTTTTTTGTGATTCGTAAATAAATTGATGAATATTTGCGATGCAATTAAGATTACCGCTCAATAGAAAGTAAAATTTTGATACATCAATATTGCTGATGCCGCCATCAAAGACTTTTTAAATTATTATCGAGAAAAAAAAGCACTGCTTGAAAAATAAGCGAACTTAATTATTTTAAACGAATACAAAAATCAGTTTTAGCTTCAATAAATTCGGTAAAGTTTTTTGATCTATATTATTTAGAATACATTAAATAAAACACGATACAATAACTAATTGGGTTGCTTTCATCGTGAGACTATTTTGAATAAAAATTGGGTATTTTGAACGAACAAAGCGACCTAATTGGTGTGGCGGTTTTAAACGATTTTTGGCGTACGTAAAGGGTAGACCGAGCATTTTTCAACGAAACTGTACGCAAATTCAGGTGACTTTTTTCACTGCCCGCATAATCCGGTTGTGATTGATTCGAAATCAAAATTGAAATCTATTTTTCGATATAATTAACGTCTCTGTTAGAGGCGATGGCGCGATGCCGCATACTTAGATTGGATTTACTGGTGGTAGGACCTCTTGGGAGTCCGCGCGGGTGGGTACCACCACCCCGCTTATTTCTGCCGTGAAGCAGTAATGCGTTTCGGTTTGAAGGGTGGGGCAGCCGTTGTAACTATACTGAGACCTTAGAACTTATATCTCAAGGTGGGAAGCGCATTTACGTTGTAGATGTCTATGGGCTCCAGTAACCACTTAACACCAGGTGGGCTGTGAGCTCGTCCACCCAACTAAGCAATAAAAAATAAAAAAAACTCACAGATGGCACTGTATTAAATAGTATGTATATTTCTGTCTCATTCTTTGCTGGCTTCATCCTACACATTTTTGTATTTGTGTCTCTTACCTGTCGTTTTTTCCGTTGCATCCGGTTTGAAATCACAACGATTCTTAAGAAGTTTTCACTTCAAAAACTTAGATTTAATCGAAGCTTTGAATGATTTCAGTGCAACGAAGAAATTGTGAAATTGTGAGTGTGAAGAAATTGAAAAGAAGTGATAATACTTAACTATCGGGGTTGAATCAATTGCTTTTCGAATAGAGCATAAAAAGGACAACTCTAACTAAAAATGTCTGAAAATTGAATTCATCTTTTCTCGCAGTTACCAAAAAAAAGGATTGGAAAGAATAAAAAAAATTTGGAAAGCTTTTGCTCAGTTCCACTTATATCTATCTATCTATCTAGTGATATCTTTTTTCGTGTCATCCTTGCACTGGGGCCATGCTAATCTTCTCTGTATCGTTCCAATTTTAATATATGTACTGCCGAAGCAAGTACAGTCTATGTTTGTAACCACATAATATTAGATGGAACGTGAAATCCCGAAGGAATATTTGAATAACATTGTGGCACTAACCGGGGCGGATCCATAATTCTACCATCGGTTAACTACTGGCTAAAATAAATAGTTTCTAATAAACCAAAACTTAAGGTAAGGTAAGGTTCATTTTTAATTATGACCAACAATGTATTATTATCAAATGAGTTATTTAGACTGATTCAGTTAACGAGTTCGAGTGAATAGTTCGGTTTTGTAGTGCTTTAAATTAAATAATAGTTCAATATTAAACGCGTTTGAGTGATACTTTTCAGTCATGCTTATATTTTTGGTATGTTCACAAATAAATAGAAGATTGGAAGCTTTATGATTAACTAGATGATGATCGAGCTTTGCTCGGTTTTTTTTTTGATAACGCCATCTTGTTGTGTCTTTAAAGCGGTTAGTTGCCCTCAATTAAGAAAAATAGTATTATTATTCGCCAATAGATGTCGGGAAGAGTTGATTATTGAAAACACGAATAAAACAACATTTTCGGAAAATAAATCGTAGCTAGATCGATTTATCGCCCCCGAAATCCCCTGTATACTAAATTTTATGAAAATCGTTGGAGCCGTTTCCGAGAATTGCTCGTTTAATGGTATAAGATCGTTGGACGGTACATATATGCTATTAAGACTTACCTAAGATAAAAACATGAAAAATTGTTAATCCAATGACGGTCAATTCGATGTCGTTATTATTCTTATACTTCTCAATATATCGACAATATTGATTTATGAAACATCTATTTCTCCGGATAAAATATGAAAACTCGCCAAAATACGCAATGCACCATACATCACTGAAATTACCCAATACGCCGAAAGTGATTTAACAGTGATATTGTATAATTCAGTTTGAAGGTTCGGATAGCAATAGCCAATAGCCGGTGCTATTGAAATTTAAACACGAACTGGTGGTGAACTTATTCGGAGTTTGCACGGTTAGATATTACCTTTCTGCCTATTTCTGCCAAGAAGCATGCAGCGAATTTCAGTGTTTTAGTTTCGAATTCGGGATTTTTGTTCTGACTTCTATAATTTTTTTTTTTTTTTGCTTCACTTTTACTTTTTACTAACAATCACGCCACGTTAATTGGTCCCGTGGTAAGTTCGTAAAGAACTTGTGTTACAGGTACCAGATAGCGGAAATAAATGTAAGATTTTTTATTATACATACATATATTTAAGATATATCCATAACCCTGGAAAAGACATTTATATTTATCATACAAATATCCTACCTTGGCGGGATTCGAACTCGCGACCCCCTTGTGTAGTGACCATGTCACTTACCACTACACCAGACGGTCGTTCTATAGACTCCAGTAATCACTATAGTATACGAGGTGGGGTACTCGTTCACCCCCTTACAACAAAGAAACATTCATGTCTCGTAGCAGCTTTCGTATTGTGGTATCCACTGTGAAATTAATATAAGGTATATTTAAGGTATGTGTTGACTGTAAAATACGTTCGATTAATGTTTGATTGCGTAACATTCAAAAAGTTCTATCTCACATACCTCATTGGAGCAGCGTCTCACTTTAATTAGCCAAAACTGAGCACATGAAATATATTAATTGTACCAGAGCTTAAGATAAAATGACAATTATTATCAAATAGTACAAAAATTTTCTGTGTTGCTTATAAATATTGAAAAAGTCGTTTCAAATTAGAAATCAAATTATTCTGATAACGAAAATCATGTTTCTCAAAATATTTTCCCAAGAAAACTGAATTAGAACGGAATAACTGACTATATAGCTGATACAGTAAAAGTGTTTCTTTTGAATCGAACTAAAAGAGCCCACTTTATGTATGGTAAATATTTTTATTACTTATTTCAAGTAATATAATTTTATGAAAAAATTGAGATTTTTATTTTCATCAGAGTATAAATATATATATATATGCGTTTAGGGTGCTGGTGGTGATGCCCCGCTTTTGTAGCGCATCAGGGATGTTTGCAGACGCGCACATAGATTGTTTTTACGCTACCATGCGTAAGAGGTGTGCATCTCTGGTAAACAGAGTGAGGGCCAGCTCCAACAGTATCCTGAGCATGATCGCAAGCAGGCTGGACTGTATATACATGGGTCGCTGTGGTGCCATCTCCCATGGGATGTTACCACAGTAATTCATTGTGATGTAAATATAACTACTAACATAGGTCTAAGTCTTATTAACAATTTATATGAGTCATGGATACTTGAAATAAAAACATTATTATTATTATTATTATTATTATTATAAGAGTATAAGCTTCAAGAGTATAAATCAGAGTATAAGTTTAATACTAAATGCCATCGTATTTAATTATGACAGTTATTGTCAGATGGCCAGCTGTCAGTGTCCAAGAAAATTATGATACATGCACCAATATTGCCAAAATTGTACCAGCTCTGAGCTTGAGACGCAGTTTATATAAGGTATAATTGCAAAGCAATCACACGTCCTTAGTATGAGGGTGTGAAAACAGAAATTGAGAATAGGATCTGATGTCTCAAGGAAGTGGCATTCATATAGTGGTCTTTCTCTTGTTTTTGATATCTCAAAACGCGGTTTGAGAGCTGGCATCTAAAACAAAATCAGAAAAATATACAATGTAGCGATATACAACTAAACTAAGTTTGTGCACGGTTTCCCCGGCCAAATTCAAAAGAAATGATGTTAATTTATTTTGTAAAGTTTGTTTTAAAGTGGCATTATCACAAATGTAACATGTTCCTTTGCAGCTTTATAAGAAATTCCATTTTCTCTGAAATTTCTTTAGAACTCAAGGAATCAGTCACCGGGTGATTGATATCGATTATTATTGTATGTAGTATTGAGGTATCGATTTTTACGAAAACAATTATCTCATTAGGAGTGACAAGTTCCTACGTATCATTATCAAGAGTTACCCCTACAAAACTTTACCCCTTTCACCACGTTTAAGGGTGGATTCTTAAATAATAGTAGCCTTCTTCGGGGGTGAAGCTATTTCCGTGCCATTTAAATTCGTTGAGCCGTAAAACCAATCAGACAAATAAGTAGACATACAGAAAGAGTAAATGTAAAATATAGTTGTAAATGTTATTTGAATTTGAATTGAAATAACATTACGAATATTGTATATTGGAAGGAAATGTTTTGAAACTAAATGGACTGTCCATTCGTATCTATTTTTTGTATCCTCCTCCAAACTCTTCAATACATTGTATTGTAGACTCAATTAGTGCGAAAATAACTTATTAGTGTCTTAACAAACACGCTTCTTTCAAGTATAAAACTTGAAAAATTCAAATTCTTTTAACCTTTGATGAGCAGATCCACTAATGAATTATCGAACCTTATGTGATACCTACACTGAATTTCATAGATACTGCAACGTGAAAGCTTCTTCTTTAGATATGAGGCTGAAGTCCTTAATACAAGACCGACGGTCAGGCGATCAGGTTTGGTCAGGACCGCATAAGGTCTACGCCGCAGAAATCGGCAGGATGATGATAGCTACTGCAGGTGCACAATACAAGCCCAGCCCTACCATTAGCAAAAAACTCCAAGCTGCTTACTCAAAATGAATTGGTTGTACACTCCTTAAAAATGTTAAAGATATTTCACAGACTAAAGTCGTATGAGAAAATAGCTCATTATTTATATCTTGTAAAAATTACACTGCCATATTGAAAACGTTACGAAATAATATTATTTAAGAATAAAAATAAATCAGATTCGATTGATCACAGAACACAGTATTATTTTTCAATTTACGCGCGAATATTTCCTTTTTTACGGCGTTTGGTCACGACCTTTCGCGGCGAGCTACGAGCCAGCACTGATTCGGCATTGGGCGATGTTTTCCAAAGGTGAGGATTCCATACACCCTCGGGAAAACTCGGAAGCCTTCGGAAAACTCATCTCGATTCGTTTGTGAAGATTTTCAGTCTTACAAACCTGTTATTGAAAAGGTTTAGTTGCCTAATTCTAAATTAACATAGAACCATGTTGTGCCACACGATTAGATTTCGTGTACTGGTTTTGTGATGTATTTGATTAAAAAAATGATCATTTAATAGATAAAAAATATATTTAAAAAGTTCATCGGCCGTCTGGTGTAGTGGTAAGTGACATGGTCACTACACAAGGGGGTCGCGGGTTCGAATCCCGCCAAGGGAAGATATTTGTATGATAAATATAAATGTCTTTTCCTGGGTTATGGATGTCTATTAAATATATGTATGTGTATAATAAAAATGTTACATTTATTTCCGTTATCTGGTACCTGTAACACAAGTTCTTTACGAACTTACCACGGGACCTGTTAACGTGGCGTGATTGTTAGTAAATATTTATTTATTATTTATTTATTTATTGATGTTTGTTTTTGAAGAACAGTGGAAGTGACCAAAACTTCACAGAACTCGTTAATTTATTAGCTTATCAGCGGATTGGGGTACACAATTTCCAGATACACAAGTATTTTTTCCTTGTTGAAGTGGTCATGGGGCATTACAGTGTGAATGTCACAACCCACCTCGAGACAGGGCTAAGGCTTGTATATATATATATTTTTTATTGAAGGATTGCTGGTGGTCCGGAAGCCTTTCCAGTTTCACCAGGACAGGTGAGCGAGTAAAGGTTCAGCCAAGAGTGGTGGGATTTGCTAACAGCTGCCCGAGCGCCTCCGAAGGAGACCTGACAACTCAAGAGCAGCTGTTTCGCGAATGAATCTATCTTTATTGTAAAACGGCAGTCCTAACCCTCATATAGGAACGACTGGATGAATGCGTCGCGGTTGAGTTAGATAGGATACTGTACAATATTGATTCGGGCTCACAGTACGCCGTACCAACAATAGTTGCACCTTCACGTTTAAAAACGTCTTTAGAAAAATCACACCTTCAGTCTGTTGCAATACTGCATATAGTATTGATATGCAAGCTTAATCAAACTTTAGCTCCCACAATACTTCATACCAAGGGGTGAAAGGCTAATTGGTTTAAGCGATATTTTTGCAACTTTACAGGAAAGCCATTTAAAGTTTAAAATTTGAAAAAAAATTCATTAAAAAAACTTCTTCAGGTATTTGAATGGTGTAAATTGAATTGAAGTTCAATTAAAAACATCGAACTGTTGATACTTATACCAAATAAATTACAAAGCCAATAGTCGCGTATTAATCGAAATGTCGCTTAAACCAAATACCTTAAATGCCTTATACCCCTCGATACCATCTTAATATAATATATACATTTATCTTACACTGTTTATTGAAATATGTGGTAGAAATTCCTTAATGCTTCGTTGAAGATATCATTCTCAATATGTATGAAGTGCATGTTACAGTGCACATCTGATTTAAGTTGGTACGCGTTTTGTCCAGTTTTCAATGAATTCCTTTATTAGATCTATAGCTTAAAAATTAGTTCAGATATTTCTAGATACCCCGACTTGTTGATTATGTTTGTGGATTTTGTTATATACCCCGAGGTGGAACGTAAGCTCGTCTGTACATCTTAAGAAAAAATAGTAAGAGAAAAGCGTTTTTTGGTAATATCATTATGATCAAAGAAACCAACTGAAAAACAAGGCTGAAAATCTACTTACTGTCTTTCTAATCTACCTTAGTCTTCCCAATTAAAGAAAGTAGGCCGGATTTGCAATGAAGTTCACACTAAGACGACATAGTTAAAACTAGTTTTTAATTCACTTTAGTTTTATGTAGTAATAAATTAGAGTTATACTTCTTACAGGTATTGGTATCACCGACAAATTGGAAGGACAGAGGCCTAGGGGGCGTTGCCCAAAACGCGTCATTACGGATCCTTCCGATCCATTAACGGTACTTTTAGGTACCACAAGCACCGGTCACCGTCCTCGTCGAACCCGTCGCTTGCGACGAAGGGCTCGACGAGCGAATTAACCCATAGACACAGCCAACTGAGTTTCTCGCCGGATCTTCTCAGTGGGTCGCGTTTCCGATCCGGTGGTAGATTCTGCGAAGCACGGCCTTTGCTAGGGTTCGTGTTAGCAACGTCGTCAGGTTTGAGCCCCGTGAGCTCACCTACTAGTTAAGGCTACGCTAAAATAGGCTCTCAGGCCTTAGGTAGGGAAAAAAAAGTGAGCGTAGTCCCATGCGCTGGTCCAATTAAATTAAGACGACATTGGGCTCCAGCATCAATGTCGCTATCCACTCTACGCAGAGGACAGGAGGGAATGAATGAACTTAGTCCAAACAAAAGTGCTCCGTAAAGGTCACGACTCTTCACACTGAGGAACACGACGTAAGGAGGAGAATAAACTAACTTGTAGGCAAAATGCGTCCTAACCAAAAACGGGCTATAACTGCAACATGAACACTTTTTAAAAACGAATTTTAATAAAGGTTACGTAATTAAATTGGTTTGTTTGCTCGAATGGTACGGCGTTAATACAGGAACGGGTTCAGATTTTTGCGTTCTTGTGTACACAGAAAATATGTATATTTTCCGATGGACTTTGATGAAATTTTAATCAGGATGTTGTTTTTTGGGCCCCGGATCATCGATTCGAATTGGCCCTTGATTTAGATTTCGAAGCGGCCCAACGTGAGTTACTTTGTATTCGATGTGTGGATTTGGTTTAAATTAAACATGCGTATGTTTTAGTTGGTGGAATGTGGAGGATAGAATAACTTATTGAAAGACCAGAAATAATATGGGACTAAATAAATAAAAATAGTATAAGTGAATGTTAGTAATTATCAGCAGTCTTATCGCTTGAAATCCTCCAGGTAACTGGAAATGAATTGAGGACAGATTCTAACAATGTAATCGATTAGAAAAAAACTTTTTTTGGCTATGCTCTACTGAACTTAATAAGTGTCTAACAACATTAACACCTGGATTAGTACGAAATGGAAGCTTACTCATATTCCTGTGACTTTAATCTTATACCTTTAAATGAGCAATTCTTGTATATATATAATCTGAATCTCGGCAACGGCTCCAACGATTTTTATAAAATTTAGTATACATGGGATTTCGGGGGCGATAAATCGGTCTAGCTACGCTTTATTTTCAGAAAATGTTGTATTGTTCGTGTTTTCAATAATCAACTTTATCGATAATCAACTTTCTGACTCTTCCCGACATCTATTGGCGAACAATAATAATTTTTTCATAATTGAGAGCAACTAACTGCTCTAAAGACACAATAACATTAAAGCTATTTCAGCAGATGGCGTTGTTAAGCCACCCGAAGCCACTTAAAAATGCCTAAACGATTTTGGAATATTTCATCACTTTATCAATATGTAATTCGTATTTAAATATAATATATAAAAAATACAATTTATCAAAAAAAAAAAAAACCGGTCATCGTCTAGTGCTACTAATATCTTATACCTTGGTCAAGATGTACAGTGTAAAACATACACACTGTTTAAAAAGTTCCTTTTTGTAACGTATTGTTTCTTTTATAAAATGAAGAATAGACAATAATAATAATATAATTTGCTTCACTGTTTACGTGATTCATGATTACATAATGTAATAGAAGCACATATAATAAAATAGAAGCAGCCATTGTCTCTTCATATAATGAAGTCAAAGCAATATAATGTAATACAATTAGCCGAGAGTTAAACTTTGTTATTAAAAGGTCATTGAACAAAGCATTTCTAGAATAGCGGGTAATTAAGTTAGAGTTTGTTTCTACGTTTATCTGTTTCGTTTATGCTTTTTTTTTCAAAACAACTATTTTCAATTACTTAATTAACAATCAAAATTGTCGCCTAAATCCTTTTTATAAGAAAACTTAAAGGTATCAGTGTCTAATCGATCTAAATTTTTTTTATTGCTCTTGTAGGCAGACGAGCATACGGCCCACCTGATGGTAAGTGGTTACCGTCGCCCATGGACTTCAGCAATGCCAGGGGCAGAGCCAAGCCGCTGCCTACAAATTTGTCACTAAGGCCAAAACTTGAGAAATAACATTTTGCAAAATGAAATCTTATATCTTATATCTATATATATAAAAATGAACTGCTGTTTTTTAGTCTCGCTAAAACTCGAGAACGGCTGGACCGAAAGCTGAAAAGAAGTCTGTAGTTAGTCATACTAACTAGACCGTAATAAGCTTTTACTTTTCGGTCCTTAAAGAAGGCGCCTAAGTGCGGCTACTGCGTAAGTTTGTCATTCAAAGAATTATCCAATTCATGCGCGATCTCTCCAACGAGCAGACCGTAAACCTAATGGAATTCAAGCTATATGTAGCCACCAAGACCTTTCGCTAAATCGGTATTTATACGATTTTGTAATATTCCAGATTTTTTGTCGGTTTTTATTTAAATTGTAAAATCCTTTTAAGTCGGCACATTTCGTATCTGAAGAATGGAAATTCATCTAAAATACTTACTATAAATTATATTATAAAATGTTTATAAGAAAAATTTGTTACTCAATTAAATAATAGATAATACGATATGAATTTTGGCGTTTTTGTTTATAGTATATAATATAAGAATAGTAGGTAAAGATCAATCTATGTAAACATTTTCGGCAAGAGGTATTAATATACCTGGTATGCCTGACTATTCACCAATCATAATGGATACTGGTATGTAAGTTTGGCTACTTTTAGCTACTACATTATCTTACCTAACATAACCTATCCTAGCCTAAAGTATAGGAGCAGTACCTTGTTCACAATGAACTCATTCCTTACTCTTTTTGCCATTTACGTGTCAATTTACTGGTGATAGAGCGAACGCATTAATATTGACGATTCCATTTCAGCCATAGTTGTAACACATGCGAGTTCACGCTACTAAAAGTAAAGAAATAATCTTTCATTTTACGGCATTGTTCATATGCATCTACTAGCATGTCAATATGCCTAGTGGGTCCGGCAGATGCTGTCCTGCCATGAGCTAATAAAAATTCTGAAATCAAGCTGCAGTGCCGCCTAACGAGTCCAATTGCACATCACGAAAACACTAAAAACAATAAAACTGTTATCATCAAAATCGTCCGAAACAATTTTATTTATAAGGATAATTAATAGCACTGACATTTTCTAATTAGCCCCCAATTCCCACTCTGTAGTAAAGAAAGCGTTGTTTGAATTAAACATTAGTTAGCTTGAATAATATAGTAAAGTTCCATCTGGGAATTTATATCATTCCGGTTCTGAAATATGCACAATTGAATATAAAATTCATATCTATATATTAATACGTGAAGCAAAAACTTTGTATCCCTTTTTACGAAAATTGCGCGGATGGAGGAGTATGAAATTTTCCACACTTATAGAGAATATAGAGAAGAATTGCACAATGCTAATATTTGTTTTAAATAATGCGTAAAAGATACATTAAATCAATAAAGAAAACATTACACATACTACATACCATGTATTTGACGCACACACGCATGCATACTATTTATTGTCAAACTTTTGTTCTTGACGCCTGTTGTCAAATTGAGAATAGATTAAATATTGTTTGTCTTTGTTAATATTTTTTATAGTGTAGTCATGGCAAAATTTGTGATTATAGAAGTATAATAATAGTCTTTGAAAATAAAATCATAATAGTGTACAAACTTACAATTCCAATTAATTATAGTCGAATTTCGACTACTGTGGGACCTCTAGTTATTATTAATCTGTCTAAAATCTAATTACATACACACCAAGACGAGAACGCAGTGTTATCTTCATCCTGGGAACAGCTGTCTCTGCTTCCCCTAGACCTTATCTGACGCCACCCCTCAAGATATACGAGAGCCTATCTCAGGAGAAAAATCGGTGGCCCTGTCACAGAGGCGCGGGGGGACCATTTCTCACTCGCGCGACTTCACTGCCTCCCGGGGAATATTAGACACGTGTAGACGTGTTCCGGGGTAACTAACGATCTGCTGATTACAGCCCGGGATGGTTTATCGAGACCTAAAACTAGTGGGTTTACGATGAATCAGTATTACGGATCGTGGTGTCGCAGTCGCGGTTAGTAGTTAAAATGGCAATATTGATGTACCTATACAATAATTTACTTTGTTATAGAATTTTAATAATTAATTGTAGAAAGTATTTTTTTGTTATTATACTCTGAAATTTAGACTTTAGCTTCATGTCTCAAGGTGGTTGCTGCTATTAACGTTGTGCCCATGGTCCCGGTAACATCAGATGGGCCAGAGCTGGTTTACAGGCTTAGATAAAAAAAACAAAAACTACAGTAACTTTTTATCTGATCACGTCAAACTTTTACAATCGTAGTTCGTACCGTTTATTACTACAATCATAAACCACATAAACCGCACAACTACTCTTCCGCAGTTTATTATTGCCCCTAGACATTGGATTTGCAAAAAATGCCCGGTGCATACCGAACATAATGATATGACCTTCTTGAAATGTGAATAGCAACAATTTCTTAGATTGAAATCCATTAGCGACGGTAGCTACTTACGATCAGGAAGCCATAGGATCGCATACCATCGAGTAAATCCAGTAAGATTGTCTTTGAATTTTAATGATACTCCATCTTGATTTAAGCAATTCATCTATGTTTTTGGGGTGTGCAAAATTTCAATTCTAATAAAAAAACATGCTACATATAAACATATAAACATAATAGACACAGAATCAATAATATCGTGCTAACATTTCGATAGCAAACTACTAATAATGACCGTGTATATTTTATCATCTTTCTCTCGCTACAACGTAACTTGAGGATCGTTTGAGATCGCTGGAATAGTTCCAAGTGTGAGAAATAATATGAATGGCCACCGCGAATATACGGAGGTAACCTATTTTACAAAATTACACAGTTAACAGTTGAATGTGTTATCGCAATAAGAAGGCCCTGGAAATATAATGTATTATGTAATTTCAATGAATTAATTAATTTTGGGTCTTTATGAGTTGTAATTAAAACTATTTTTGCAGTCTAATCTAGCATTTAAGTTGTTGCGACTCAGTCTTTCCCCACAACGAAAACAGTAAAGTATTCCAAACGTCGGTAAAAATATAACGACATACTTCTATAATGATTTTCAATTGTGTGCGTAATTAAGACTTTTATAATATACCTACTCGGGAATCCAGTTGATCTTATGTGTGACGCGCGCGGAACGTAATTTGAAATTCATTGAATTGTATACAGATGTCGTACGTTGATTGTGCTGCAACATAATCTTACTTGTTTTTTTTTTATTGCTTACATGGTTGGACGAGCTTACAGCCCACCTGGTGTTAAGTGGTTACTGGAGCCCATAGACATCTAAAACGTAATTGCGCCACCCACCTTGAGATATAAGCTCTAAGTTCTCAGTATAGTTACAACGGCTTCCCCACCCTTCAAACCAAAGGCATTACTGCTTCACGGTAGAAATAGGCAGGGTAGTGGTACGTACCCGTGCGGACTCACAAGAGGTCCTACCAGTAATTAGGCAAATTATAATTTTGCGGGTTTAATTATTATTACACGATGTTATTCCTTCACCGTGGAAGTCAATCGTGAACATTTGTTGAGTACGTATTTCATTAGAAAAATTAGTACCCGCCTGAGATTGCATCGCTCAACCCGAATGCACTGGACGTCTTATCCTTTAGGCCACGACAACTTCATGTGGCGTTCATTGTGGTGTGAAGAATCGAACCAAGGTTTAGCGCATTGGAAAAAATGGCACGTGAACACATAAGCGCTTAACAAATATACAAATAATTATTTTAATAAACGCGATTTGTAGATCAACATCTTTTAATCAAAGTAAAATAAACGAAAAACTTATTAATGTAATACCGATCATTCGAAACTTCATTTATTCGTAAATGAACGCGCTTTTCGGTTTTGGAGTCAACAAGTATATCAAAGTGATAAAATGACAAATAAAATATACATTTTTTTGTTAATTTGCAGTAGAAATGTTTTAATCTACCCAGTATATTTTTATATACTTACATTTCAATTGCGCAGCAGTGCCATAAGCTGTGTTTATTGTACCGAGATTACTCCATGAACTCAGTGGTAATGTTAAAAAAAGACTTGAAATATATAGATATATATAGGTATAAACACAAACTTATAGTCTACTTCCTAGATTAGAAGCAGTTATTTTTGTATTATCAATTCAATATCAGAGTGGTTTTAATGTGACATTATATTAAGAAATCTCGTGGACGAATCCCCATGCGCTGGACTGATCAGGTAAAAGACCTTACTGAAATCTTACTTATTAACGAGCGTGTGCAACGGGCCTCGATTCGCAAACAATGTAAAACATCTGTCAAGGCTTTAATAAGCAAGAATTCCACATGACCACGAGATTCCGATAGAGGCACCCGTCACGTGCGGACGTGCTCATCGTCCACTCGATCGCCCGGTCTTTGTTCGCCCGGCTTTTGTTAGCCCGGCCATTGTTCGCGCGGCCTGTGTTTGTGGTACATCTGCCGACTAAGTGCTCTTTCTGGAAGTTTTTATTTGTCTTGTTTCCTTTTGTTGTTTCTGTGTTCGTGGTACATCTGCCGACAAAGNAAAAAAAAAAAAAAAAAAAAAAAAAAAAAAAAAAAAAAAAAAAAAAAAAAAAAAAAAAAAAAAAAAAAAAAAAAAAAAAAAAAAAAAAAAAAAAAAAAACATGACCACGACTACTCTGCCAAGAGAAACCGATTCTGATGATGATATTAAGAAATACGCAATGTAGAATGACTATAAATGCGTTTGAAATATAACGATAAAAATTTGAATATTATACGGATTGTGACATTGAGACGCCCGCGATTCCACTTACCTTATTGAAAATTTGACTTTGTGCAATTGAAACCCGCCCGTGCAGCCAGACGTGTATTATTTGAAGCACTGTGTTTTTTCTTTTCTTTGAAGAGATAATTATATTTTTATTAATTTTTACTTTGGATCGATCAGGATTTTGGCATTGGTTTTCTAATTTAAAGATTCCATGCCCATGGTGCCATCGTCTTAAGTAAGAGTTAATTGTTATTACTTTTATTTATTTATTTTTGTCAAATAATTAACTATAACTATACTGAGACCTTAGAACTTATATCTCAAGATGGGTGGCGCATTTACGTTCTAGATGTCTATGGGCTCCAGTAACCACTTAACACCAGGTGTGCTGTGAGCTCGTCCACCAATCTAAGCAATAAAAAAAAAAAAAAAAAAAAATAATTAAAAACCACACTAGCATTAATAAAAAATATGCGAGCAGAAAACTACAAGACTTTAATCCATTTATTTTAGCTGCTGCTAACAGTTAAATGTGCCAACAATTAAATTATAATTGAGTCCCTTTACATAATAATATGTAAAAGTAAAAGACAGCATTATCTTATTTCAAGTCGTCGTGGTCTGAAAGATAAGACGGCCGGTTTAGTTATATGGAGCGATGCGATTATTCACATCCCACTAGAAGCTATAATTTTTTTCTAATTAAATCGTAATTAATACGAAATTGATCTTACTAAATGTACTAGGAATAAGGAAAAGTATTGTTTAATAAAAAAATATAAATGAAAAACGTACAAATTATAATTGTCGTAATTACTGATGGCAGATCGTGTTGTAAGTCTGCACTTATACGGTACTATTTTACTACTCTGCTTTTTATGATTACTAAGATGGCTGGACGAGCTCATGGCTCACCCGGTGTTAAGTGGGCACCTGGAGTCATGAGTTCTAAGTCTCTTTTTCTACAGTACAACTGCTGCCCCACTCTTCAATCCGAAACGCAACTTCACGACAGATATAGCCGGGGGAGGGGGGGTGTATACCAATCCGTGCGGACAGTAAGTTTTAAGGCGAAACATTAATCCTTTCCGGTTTTAAGAAAGAAAAATTTATCTAAGCATTTAGAACACTTATAATACTAACAAAATCTCTTAACCTAAAAAAATATTAAAATATACATTCAAACGTCATCAATTATAGCATTGTGAATTAGTTCAAGAACGGCTTCACTTTGTGGTATAGTCCCCCTCTTTGTCAGCTCTCGACTACGACTCACATTCACACGCAACTACCACTTGCAACTCCGGCTCTCGATTTAAATAGAAACCGTATTCAAGTCAGCCGATTCACGATCGAACTAATCTGACTAAGCGCATGGATTAACACAGGATACAATGCAACAATAACAATAAATCGAATACTATTAATATCTTAGTATTGTTCCTAAGTTTTGTCGGTATTTTAAATACCGTCTCGATATGGCGAGGTTATGAGTTCAAGTTTATTAAAATTTATTTATTAGGCACACAATACATATCACAAGCTAAAAAAATACATAAAAAACACAAGTAAAAAGAAACAAAATCTGGCTTTTTACTGGTGGTAGGACCTCTTGTGAGTCCGCGCGGGTAGGTACCACCACCCTGCCTATTTCTGCCATAAGGCAATAATGCGTTTCGGTTTGAAGGGTGGGGCAGCCGTTGTAACTATAATTGAGACCTTAGACCTTATATCTCAAGGTGAGTGGCGCATTTACGTTGTAGATGTCTATGGGCTCCAGTAACCACTTAACACCAGGTGGGCTGTGAGCTCGTCCATCCATCTAACCAATAAAAAAAAA
Source organism: Bombyx mandarina (assembly GCF_003987935.1). The sequence goes on from NW_021011599.1 coordinate 432,756, forward strand.
AAAAAGTATCATTAAAATTCAAAGACAATCTTACTGGATTTACTCGATGGTATGTGATCCTATGGCTTCCTGGTCGTAAGTAGCTACCGTCGCTAACAGATTTCAATCTAAGAAATTGTTCCTATTCACATTTCAAGAAGGTCATATCATTATGTTCGGTATGCACCGGGAATTTTTTGCAAATCCAATAGCTAGGGGCAATAATAAACTGCGGAAGAGTAGTTGTGCGGTTTGGATGGCACGACTAAACAAGACAAAGTGCTGAATATGTACACAACGATTCTTACAACTATACGACAAAACAACACGATAACGAAAATTAATCTAACCTATAATGTAAGGTAATAATTTTATTCACAATATACAATTAAACAATTACACTACTTAACTTATTATTACAATTAAGTATGCAATGTGTGCGTAATTAAAAATAATTGGGATGGAGGAATTGCTCGTGGTTCAAAGGTTATCTAGCTAGACAGGTGGGCAAGCATGGGTTCTGTCATAACTGGTGAGATTTTCTAACAGATACTAGAACGCCCCTGAAGGAGATCTGATTGCTCAAGGGTAGTTGCTTCGCGAATCGGCGACTATCGGATTGGAATCACCATTCGTTGAAAACACCTAACGAGAAACTCACGGTCGTCCTGATGTTAAACAGTTACCGGGTGCATTGTATAAGCACATAATTAAAACACATCTTTTTGGTGTTTAAGATTAACGTGGATGAAACTAGAAATAGTTTATTTATGAGGGTACTCAAAAAAAAAAACCTAATTCTACAAAATAATCTTGTAAAATTACTAAAGTGCAAATCAGTATCGGACTAGATTGGAAATCTACGTACCAAACCAATGAACGAACGCTCTTTGAATGCATTTTCCAGAACCCGATCCAATTTAGAAAAGTTCATTTGCTAAATTATCCTGTACTGGGAATCCGAATCTGAAACCACAAATGTGGGCAATTCGTATTAACAGACCACATACATACGTTCGAATAATTCGCTTCGAGGGACCTGAATTAATATGAAATATTATCTAATGATATCTCTATATATAAAAATGAATTGCTGTTCGTTAGTCTCGCTAAAAGTCGAGAACGGCTGAACCGATTTGACTAATTTTGGTCTTGAATTATTTGTGAAAGTCCAGAGAAGGTTCAAAAGGTAGATAAATATGAAAATGCTCGGAATTAAATAAAAATAACAATTTTGTTCTTCCTTTGACGTGTCCCCCGTCGGACGAATTCCTTTTGTTTGTTTCTATGTTTATTTTATACAAAACTTTAGGTCTTTTATTTATCTATTACTACTACTATCATATACTATTATACTATTGAGGCACTACGAAGTCTGCCGGGTCAGCTAGTGATATAACAAAATTGTCTGACCGGTTGGCGCAACACGACGCAGGACGAGGGACGTGGGTCCGATTCGGCTCGAACTGTTTTTTCATGCTCTCTGTCTGCGTCTTTATATCTTTATAAGTATTAAATTATAAGTACTATAAGTATTAAGGTATTAAAAATATCCTAGCATGTAACGCATATACTAGTGTATACACGATCAGACATCAATACCTAATGTAAATCTACTCTTAGTCTCTGGCTCCCATAGTACAGGAGATCCCTGTATGATCGTGTGCGCTTTGGCCCCAATTATTTATTACATTGCTGACAGGGTGCAATCTATCGCTCGCTAATTGACACTGGGGGTTTCGAACAGAAAGTAAAATGCATTGATTCTGTACATTTATCCTGTGGTCGAATGAATAAGATGGGAAATAAAACAAAAAACCTCATTAATTGTATTTTATGGGCATCCCCACGCTTATTTATTGTTACTCATGGATCATTTATGTATTTATTTTTACTAGAGGTCCCGCATTAGTCGAAATTTGACTATAATAATTAATTGGAATTGTAAGTTTGTACACTATTATGATTTTATTTTATACTTCTATAATCACAAAATTCGCCAAGGCTACATTAGAAAAAAATATTAATAAAGACAAACAATATTTAATCTATTCTCAATTTGACCACAGACGTCAAGAACAAAAGTTTGACAGTAAATAGTACTAGGTATGCATGCGTGTGTGCGTCAAATGCATGGTATGTAGTGTGTGTAATGTTTTCTTTACTGATTTAATGTATCTATTAAGCATTATTTTAAAAAAATATTAGCATTATGCACTTCTTCTCTATATTCTCTATAAGTGTAGAAAATTTCATACTCCTCTGTCCGCGCAATTTACGTAAAAAGGGATACAAAGTTTTTGCTTCACGTAATAATATATAGATTATTTTTGGTACGTGATTATTTAACAAAATAGCGTTCTTTGGCTAAATAGCGTAACATAGCGTCATCTCATTTTTTAATATCTATAACTTAGCGGCATGCAGTCTACAAGTAAAGCTCCCAGTGTAATAACTAGCTAAGTCTCTCATTGATGTTATGTAAAAAATACAGCCGAGCAAATTTTCAATTTATGCTTAGCTAGGTGAACGAGCTTGCGGCCCACCCGATTTTAAACGTTTACCGGAGCCCGTACACGGTGTTACGTTAATACCGCCAACCGCCTTAATATATGAGGTCTAAGGAGGTCCCTAGACCTACAACAATATTGTATTATACTATTATATTGAAAGGCGCTCTAAATTCAAACGATCAATTATATTGCACAATAATACGAACGGCACAATGTTTTCGTGCTATAGTTATGGGTGTCAGGACGAACCTAAACTGAAAAATATACCGCAATTCTGACCCTACACGTTGCAATGAAAAAATATGGTGCAAGAAAGGTTTACTGGTGGTAGGACCTCTTGTGAGTCCGCACGGGTAGGTACCACCGCCCCGCCTATTTCTGCCGTGAAGCAGTAATGCGTTTCGGTTTGAAGGGTGGGGCAGCCTTTGTAACTATACTGGGACCATAGAACTTATATCTCAAGGTGGGTGGCGCATTTACGTCGTAGATGTCTATGGGCTCCAGTAACCACTTAACACCAGGTGGGCTGTGAGCTCTTCCAACCATATCAGCAATAAAAAAAAAAAAAAAAGAACAGAAAAATTAAATGAACTCAAACTTTCGTTCAATCATTGCGCAATCTTCAAATTTAACCCTAAACAGTCAATAATAATGCCCAATTTGCAATATTGCCCAATATAATAGTCTAACTGTAGACTGCCGCTAGACCTCCATTGTATAGCGTAAGGCTAGTTCCACACTTCAAATCGGAACTCCTTACTGTCTCGTACTAAAAATAGGTATAGTGGTACCTATCCATGAGGCTCTCAACACGACCTACCACTAGTAAACGTGCTTATTAATTTATAGCATGACTTCGGATAAATTTACATTTTCTTAATAATGATATAAACCTATTGTGATGGAAGTTATTGACGCTTTGTTTAGTTTCAAGGTTAATACGGTATAGCTGTGGGCGGTGTTCGTGCCTTATCTATAGATTTACACAAACTGAAATTCAGCGTCTTAGAAACCTAATTCATGACGACGTTATCAGATTGGAGGATAATATTAAACGAGAATTTGAAAGTTTCGTAACAATATGCACATCAATTCAAATGTTCTAGATATGGTACGTGTTTGTTATTGGATAATTTTATTAGGATGAATTTGATGGCGTGAACTGTATTAATATATTATTTTCTCTTTTCATAAAATTTGTCATTAAGTTATCGACTTTATTTATGCGGTTAGCACAAAGGAAATGATCTGTATTCAAGTAGTTTTGTAGTCGTCGTGGCCTAACGGATAAGACGTCCGATGCATTCGTGTTGAAGCGATGCACCGGTGTTCGAATCTCAGGCGGGTACCAATTTTTCTAATGAAATACGTACTCAACTAATGTTCACGATTGACTACCACGTGAAGGAATAACATCGTGTAATAAAAATCAAACCCTCAAAACTATAATTTGCGTAATTACTGGTGGTAGGACCTCTTGTGAGTCCGCATGGGTGGGTAAAAAAATAATAAAAATACAGTTAAAATATCTAATCATATTTTTTTTATTGCATAGATGGGTGGACAAGCTCACAGTCCACCTGGTTTAAGTGGTTACTGGAGCCCGTAGACATCTACAACGTAAATGCGCCACCCACCTTGAGAATAGATATACGTTCTAAGGTCTCAAGTATAGTTTTTTCAAGTTTCTTCTCAAGTTTTTTCAACTTAACGTAGCCACAGTCTCCTCACATGCCTTTTATTTTTAAAATTAGTCTTCATACCTCTGCCGCGAACCATTCCTGCGTTCATTCCGGTTTTAAATTGAAGGTAGCCAAAGTGTTAATAAAATTACCGCTACCTACATGTTTTAAGTTGAAGTCTGAGGTCATCCAATGCCATAACAGCATTATTATACGTAACCATCTCATAGCATCCCATTTGCAAATGTAAATGAGCATAAAAACAATTAAGCGTTATATACTATTGAAGTCCCTGTTACAGCGTTTTTCAGTTCTTTATTAAATGCATTCCAGTTAGTTTAACCGTCTCGATATGGGGAAGAATTTTTTAATTTTCGACCCAATCTAAATGTCGCCCATTTGTATTAATTGCTTTCCGGATTAACTTTTTAATAGATTATTCGTTTTTTTTTTATTATGCAGTCTGTTATCGAACTCTTCCTCGATTTATTTGGAAAAAATAACTGTTTGATCTCCAGAATTACAAGCTACGTAGTTAAAATTGGTAAATTGTTGTCCCAACGCTTTTTTTATGATTGATGGATTACTGGTGGCCCGGAGGCCTTTCCAGTTTCACCAGGACGGGTGGGCGAACAAAGGCTCAGCCAGGACAGGTGGGCGAGCAAAGGCTCACCCAGAAGGGGTGGGATTTGCTAACAGCTGCCTGAGCACCTCCGAAGGGCACCTAACAACTCAAAAGCAACTGCTTCGCGAATGAATCTACTACCGGATCGGAATTGCGAACCGCTGAGAATAATACCGTCTTTACCATAAGGGCACGCGGGGCCCGTGTCCAGGGCCCCCCTTCTCAAGGGCCCCCGAAAGACCGACAATTTCTCTCACACGTTTATTCTCAAAACATTTTTGTCGGGCACATTACACTTTTTTCACAAATCAGTAATCAGAAGGTATTTACAAGGCATATACTATGCCAACCAAAAAACCAGCAGCATTCTAATATCATTAATGACATATTATACCATACTGTATTTGATGATAAATGGTCGTACTCAGTAAAAAAATGTTATTATAATTCGCTTTTTTTTACTTTCCAAAAGGGCCTCAAATTCTTGTGTGCCCAAGGGCCCCATCCTAGTTTAAGACGTCCCTGGCTGAGAATCTCACTCTATAAACATACTTATACACTTTAACGTAAGCAGTTAATAGTTCTTTTGGCATATCCTAGCTTACTTTTAATTAGGTATAAACTGTAGTAGTTCGGTTTTTGCGAGTAGTAGATATAACACGGAAGTAATTAATTAACTTCAGATTAATTTAGTTTTAATTAGGTATAAGCTAATGAAGTTGTGTGCTATTAGATCTACAAGAAAGGATACTGACAAAGGCCTATCATCATATCATTTGTGGCTTGCAATGCTTTTCTATAAATAGGTACATATGTACTTATCAAGTTCCAGGGACACGTCAGATTCGCTACATGTAAAAACAGTTACCGAAATTTGTGCATGTCGTATTTCAGCGCTTAAATATAAAAGTCAAGTAAATCCTTCCTTTAACAAACCACGCAGTAATAAAACGGGGCAGCGAAATGTGCACTGAATCTGCCGGCGTCGGTCGGAAGCATTCTTGAATTTAAATTGGTCACCATCCCGTTCAGCTCTCAACCTATTTTTCCACTCTGCCGGCCGTTTTCTTTGCGGATTAACCTCGCCACTTCCAATCAAAAGCTTGTAGTTCAGCCGGGACAACCTTTAATGCGTTTTTATACTCCGACGAGGGGAAACTTTGTGATTGTTCGGAATAGTTTAGTATTTATTTTTGTACAAGGTTTTTGGAGCATTATCGTAATAAGTTGAAACGTACATATATAAAATGCTCATTACTGCTTACTGTAAATTTTAGGTCAATATTTTTATGTGATTTATTATCATTTAAAACGTTAATTAAAATATTGGTAATATTGGAATTTGAAGTAACCAATCGTTAACTAAACGTAATATATAATTACATTATACTGTCGTATAAATTTTTCAATTAAATTTTCACATCCGCAAGCTGACGAAATTTTTATTTAAATAAATTTTGATATAGGGTAAAACCTGGATAGATGCCGCAGCGGGATAGATGCCTCATATTCTAAAAACCTAACTTCCCGCATTCGTGACAAAAAATTAATTCAATAAGTAGGAACCACAGTCACCCTATACCTTATATACCATTTGACAATCGCGTGATGACGAAGTGTTTTCCTCGTGCATCAAATTTTCTCCGCGCGAAATTTCACGAACACGTCAAAGATTTAAAGGTTAGTATTTAGCGTGGTATAACTTTATAATTAGTCTAAAATTCCATTATATTTTTTACTACGTGAATATATTGGTTTATTGAGTCTGCATCTAGGTGTAAATAAATGCTATTATATTTATAATTTATTTACAAAAAAATTGGGCATCTATCCTTATCATAAAGGATAGTTGCCCTGATTTTTTGGGGTATAGGTGCCCTTAGGGGCAATCTATCCCTCCATACTCTGCTATTTCAGAATACAGCAGAAATATGCCACGAAAACATAAAACACAAACAAATGATTTACAGTTCAAGCAGCGAAGATGAAGACAATCCACTTAACTATAAAATGAAAGGAAATAAAACTATAGATTGGCCCCTAAAGAATTCTAAGGGATAACTAAGGGATACCTAAAACGCACGTAAAAATATCTGCATTGAATGTTTTGAAAACTATAAAAATACGAATTCGCAATCTGACTGGATTCAATGTTTAATGTTTCAGAACTAGCTTCATGAAACGTGTTTTTCAGAAATGATGTCGAAGATGTGGAAAATTGAAAGCACTATCCAGTTTAACTTCATATGGACAAAATAATAAAGATATCTTTATTGTGTTATTTTAATATAAAAAAATATGATTTTGCAATGTACACATTGGCACTTAATGTGAATATTTTATAAACAATTAAGAATTTATATTTTTGTTGAATAAATATTTGTAAAATTTTATTTAATAAAAAAATATGATAATGCATGTTGAAACTTAAAATTTTGTAGTTTAGTAAACAAACGCTTTAAAAATTTAATTATGACCATTTGTGTGATATGAGAATTATCTTCTAATTATAAACATTAAAAATACAAAAAAAAAAAAAAATACTAAATATTTTGTATTATTATGACCCATGTTTCTTGGAGACAATTGCTTTAGGAATAGAACTTTTTAATATTTGGTTTTTTCGTTTACACGGTATAAAGGGCAACTATCCTGCACTGCAGGCATCTATCCTACTCAGTATTTTCTTGGTGGGGCAACTATCCATACAGGTAGGCATCTATCCTCCAAAAAAAGGTTCTACGAAAAACGAATTTCTGCAAAATCTGTATTTGATAGATTAAAAAAAATGTATACTAATTAAACATAAAGGACTGAGCTAACTACATTAATAGAAATTATTCGTAAAAAATCAATATTTTTAAAATTACATGACTATTTCAAAAAGTGGGGCATCTATCTCGGCTTTACCCTATATCGGCCTACTTTAGGCCTGGTGTTAAATGGTTATTGAGGCTCATAGAAGCCTTCTGAAGTGAGATTGAATTTTCAATTGTATTAAGCGGCAGAGTTTGCCTACTTGGCATGGCTTTGTAAATAATTTAGAAACACAAAAGTACCTTATTCATTATTTTTTTTAAATCGACAAAGGCGGCAACCATAACTGGCGCCCTTGCCTGTCCTTTGTCGCGATGAAACTTAAGTTGAACTCAAATATTTGTAAAAAACGTTTGTCAGACTAAGTGTGCTCCGACAATTCTGTCAGAAACTCTCAGGATGCGGAGTTATCTTTAACTTATGCTGCCAATTAGTTACCTTGCCAATTAGCAAAACTTTCTTAAGATCCGTTTGAAAACACACTAAATACATTAAGAGCACAGGAGATGGGCGGGGCTACGTTGAATTTTTCAGTAATGCGTTCGTGACGTGATAGATGGAATTAGAGAAGCAAAATAATTGTAGCAAAGTTGTACCTTCTTTGCCTGGCGTCTGTTTTTTGTACCATTTCTGGATTATATATGTATAGTTCAAATTAAGTTTTGAAGATTCCACCTGTCCTGTTAAAACTGGAAAGGTCTCGGTCTCGGGGTAACCAGTAATCCTTCATTTCTAAAAAATAAAAGTAAAAAAGTTGTGAAGATTACGTTTTGGTAAAAATCATAATTACGTCTTGTAATACGGTAACGCGACAACAAAATATACTGAAAACTTTCAAAATAATAATGTTAATATTTATTCGAGCAACTTCGGATCACTTCTGATAGTAAATAAAGAGATTAAACTAAGCCTTCAACTAATTATTTATATGTATTTTTTGCTTCCATAGGTAGACGAACTCATGGCTTACTTGGTGTTAGCTGGTTATCGGAGCTCATAGAAATCAAATAACGTCAATACCGCCGCGACATAAAACCAATGTAATATGCGAAAACCTGAGAAAATTTTATTAAAATTACTAGCTGACCCGGCAGACTTCGTAATGCCTCAATCGATAAATTACTTTTGTATTAAATAAACTTAAAACAAACAAAAGGAATCCGTCCGTAGGGGGACACGTCGAAGGAAAAACAAATTTGGTATTTTTATTTAATTCAGAGCATTTTCATATTTAAACCTTCTCTGGACTTCCACAAATAATTCAAGACTTAGACAAAATTAGCCAAATCGGTCCAGCCGTTCTCGAGTTTTAGCGAGACTAACGAACAGCAATTCATTTTTATATATATAGATTTGTTTACGCAACGTCTCCATGTATAATGATATATTTAATTTCAGTCGTTTATGCAAGCTGTACGGCGTTCACCGCAAACATTCATCGTGGCAGCATGACAGCGTCACAATGCGGGGTCGTGCCGTATCGCGGCGGCATCTGACCTGAGAGCTAGGACGGCTGAGGGGTGTGGACTACAACCTCAATGGAACGTGACACATGTGCCTTCTCGGCTTGTATCGCTAACCCCATAAATATACCTAAACTCTAATAAATAAATAATCCCGTTAAAGATTATCAAAAGAATTTTCCGCATTAATGAAACATAGCAAACATTAAAATTTAAGCGTTCGAATTTAATTATTTTCCATTAACAACGTTCAACGTAATACAGAGTTAATTATATTAAAATTATATAATCGTTCTTGCTGGTTTTACAACTTATTAATTGCGTATAAATGTGATTAATTCATGGAGTTTTAATGGTCGAACGGCACGCGACCTCTTTCACGGTTTCACAAAAAAAAAAAAAAAACATGTGTCATTATTAACAGATTTAATCTGTGCTCGGCGTTTGGTCTAGCATCTGGCAAAGGTTTGAGATTTCCCGAAATAACTCTACAACTTTAGATAAAGGGCAGTTGTAGTTACCGGTATCAGGGCTCGAGCTCGTAATTCAATTAGAATTTCTGAACTGGAGGAATCTCTCGAATGACTTTTGTTTCTGATGTATCTGTGCTAGTTTATGCGTAGCAAGTTAAAGGATCATTCCGATTCGGTCTGTTTTCCGTAAGTTAGGGTACGAATTTATAGAGTGGCAAAATTCCTGGGCGCGTATGCGCTGACCGTGTGCTCGGCGGTTCTAATTTTGGACGAATTAAATTATCGTCAGCGTAACTTGAATAATCTGTTTTAATTCCGTTAGCGAAACGGCGATCCTAGTGAATTTAGAAAAGATGTTAGCTAGTATTATGTTAATTTTCGAACATCGAAAATTTAAGCTACGTTTTTGGTGTATTTTTTTGGTGTGTTTTTAATATTAAGCCCCGGAATGGTAGGCCTGGTGAGGTCGTAGAGGTTTCAGAAGGCATATGGCACGATGGACAGATGACACGTGGTGTCAGCTATCGAACATTATGGCATAAAATGATGATGATGATGATAGAATCGGAATTGATATTATGTTTTTTTTTTTTTTTTTTTTTTTTTTTTTTGCCCTTGTAGGCAGACGAGCATACGGCCCACCTGATGGTGAGTGGTTACCGTCGCCCATGGACTTCAGCAATGCCAGGGGCAGAGCCAAGCCGCTGCCTGGCTCGAAAATATCAAAATCTTCTATTTGAATTCGATAGGCACATAAGAAGCGTATTTAAAATCTTGTGTATATTTTGACACAAAACTTGCTAAATTAAATCCAGACATGATTTTTTTATTTATCCAAATATTGGCCATATAATAATATGTTAATGCTGTTGATAAATCGCCACGTTTTTTTCTTTTCTTTCGATTCCAAAACTAGTAGCACTCATTGCATTATCTTTTTAATTGACCTGATTTTTATAAATAGAAAAAAATCAAATTTGTCACTAGTTGATTAGTCACAGTAATTTTTTTTCATTCATCGCAACATATTGGATGGCATTAAGTTTGGATTTTAGGATTGTATTCAAAGTATGTAAAACTTTCACGACAGAATCTTTGTTTTACGTTGCCGGTTCAAATATAAGTTTCCAACTTTAAATGCTAGCAAGCTAAAAGGCAGCTCAGAACCGCGCTTGAGGCGCGTGCACGTGAATGGAACTCGTAAAAATAGTGAATAGTCTCGGAGTCAGCGTATACTGAATTCATAGTGTACGTGACGCCGCTGTACAACCCATGGAGTGTGGAACCTGAAGTGAAATATTGCTTGATATTAAAGAAATATTCACCTAACTCTTTTCGTACGCAGCGGCTTGTGAGACGTAAAGGATAGTTTAAATGTTTTTGGCACTGAATTCAATTCTCATTTTAAGTTATGTGAGTGGATAATATATATAGCCAGAAATCCAATGAAGTGGACCGATGACCTGGTCAAAATAGTTTTTGTTTTTTTTATTGCCCTTGTAGGCAGACGAGCATATGGCCCACCTGATAGTGAGTGGTTACCGTCGCCCATGGACTTCAGCAATGCCAGGGGCAGAGCCAAGCCGCTACCTTCTGCTTAATACTCTCCACAAGCTTATTTTAATGAAGGATATGTTATAGAGCTCGGGAAACACCGTAGAGGGGAGCTCATTGCATAGCCGGATGGCACGTGGCAAAAAAGAGAAGAGTTGTTAAGGATTGGATACGAAAGGAAAGAGACCGAAAAAAATGGTGTGCATTTGAAGAGGCCTACAGTCAGCGTTGGGTGGACAAGGGTTGAAGAAGAGAATGGTGTTTTCAGTTCTGTTTATAAAGTTAATATCAGTGTCGGATAACTAAGGGTATTTAATAAAAGTAAAGGTAGTAACTAAGTAGGCGACGGCCATTAAATAATACAACTGAGATTTGGATCTCAAATTTCAATCTATAAGATTACCTATTCTTTTTGGGTCACAAAAACAAAAAAAACAATGAACTTACAGCAAATTACCTCAAGTTTGAAAATGAAATATCGAATTTGAAAGTCGAAGTCGGACCGTAAAAGTGCGTATTGGGTTAATACACGTAAAACACCGCGGGCTATAATAAAACGAGCCACTCGGTTGCCACTTCCCGCGACATTTCCACCATAAGAAATCCAATTTAACTTTGTCGCCGAACAAAATGTTCCAATAGAAAATAATTTCGACAAGGACATCCAGCATCTGTACAATTCAATCAGGGGGAGCTTCGTCTTTCATAACGGCCACTGTGTTGTCTTTATGCCGTGAAATTTATTTATTGAGACAACACTTTTTGTTTTGCCCAAAAGCAACGGGTGCTTTTTGATGTAACTTATTAAGACGCGACTTTTTATGTCTAGATTCATGATCCAAGTCGTTTGAGAAACGATTATGGATCATTTATTATTTAATTAAAGTTCACAAACTGACAAGTTGAAGTAAAAACTCTTGGAATTTATGCAACTGGGTTATGAGTCTGAGAGAGAAGCGATATTCTTGGGATGTGTGTAGTGAAGGCGTTTAGTCATTCTGGAGCTCTAGCCACAAGTGACGTCATAGCCAGTGGCTATCATCGGAACTGCAACCGGCAGCAATGTTTTATCACGAGCATAGTATATTTAATCCTTTTTAACATTATGTAGCTTAATTACACTTAAAAAATACGATCACAATAATAATGGCGACATTATTAACTGTTGTATGTATGAGTTAAATAGCAATAAAAATCAATATTCGTCTAATCAATACTTGGAATTTTTATCCGTGATTCAATTGCGAATTTTCGTTTTATCATTATTCTTAATGGATAGCCGGTGGACAAAGGCATAGTTGGCGCTGTGTTAACTGGAGACATGACACAGAGCATGATAGTTTGAACAACGGCTGACGCATCCGTTAAAGTGCAAACGTTATTTTCAATTTGTTATTCTTTCTCACTATTGTAATGGATTTTTCAACATAAAAAAATTACATACACATACACACACAAACTAATCACTTCGAATATACGAGGGCTGCACTAAAAGTATCGGGAATGGAATATTTCCACTGTTCCTGTCATATTAAAATCTTTTTAATTGAAAACTCCTTGGTTTTAAAAATCGAATACCATTTATTTATTTAAAAAAAGATTCTCGGTCTTGTCACGAGGTTTTGTCAAACTTGTTTAGTCGTTGAGAAAATGGAATTGACTCGAGAAAATTCAAGAGCGATGATTTATTATGACTTTCGAAGTGGTTTAACACAAAAACAGTGTGTTGACCGGATGATTTCTGCATTTGGTGATGAAGCCCCATCCAAAACCACAATTTATCGCTGGTTTGCTGAGTTTCAACGTGGACGTGTCAAGCTCAGTGATGATCCCCGTCAAGGTCGTCCAAAAACTGCAGTCACCCAAGAAAACGTTGATGCTGTGCGTAAGCTGATTGAGGAAGATCGACATGTGACATACCGCGAAATTCAGGCAACTTTAGACATTGGCATGAGTCAAATACAAATAATCTTGCATGAACAATTAGGTGTAAAAAAGTTGTTTTCCCGATGGATACCGCATTCGCTCTGTGAAGAGCAAAAAGCGGCTCGCGTTACTTGGTGCGTCAGAACTCTCGAAAGATTCCACGCAGGATCCTCAAATGCTGTATACAACATTGTATCAGGTGACGAATCCTGGATATACGCGTACGAACCCGAAACAAAAAACCAGTCACGAGTTTGGGTGTTCGAAAATGAGTTAAAGCCAACAAAAATTGTTCGTTCACGGAGTGTTGCAAAAAAAATGGTGGCCACGTTTGTCTCCAAAACCGGCCATGTTACGACTATTCCTCTTGAGGGACAAAGAACGGTTAATGCAGAATGGTATGCTAGCATTTGTTTGCCACAGGTCGTTTCTGAACTCCGTAAAGAGAACTGCAACCGCCGCATCATCCTCCATCACGACAATGCGAGTTCTCACACCGCGCACAGAACAAAAGAGTTTTTAGAGCAAGAAAACATAGAATTATTAGACCATCCGCCGTACAGCCCCGACCTAAGCCCTAATGATTTCTATACTTTCCCTAAAATAAAGAATAAATTGCGTGGACAGAGATTTTCATCACCTGAAGAAGCTGTGGACGCCTACAAAACGGCCATTTTGGAGACCCCAACTTCCGAATGGAATGGTTGCTTCAATGATTGGTTCCATCGTATGGAAAAATGTGTCAAATTTCGCGGAGAATACTTGGAAAAGCAATAAATACATTTTTAAATAGTAATGTTGTGTCACTTCGTTAATTCCCGAAATTGTCAGTGCCGCCTATGTACGAGACTATGAGACAAATGTCTCTCACATTTCTGACCATAGAAAATAATTTGAAAATCAGCTATAATATTTACAGTATTCTATAATTTGAGTAAATATGTAGTTGTCAGCTTTTGTCTCGGCGGAGTACACCGACTTGTTACGAATACTTCGATAGTAATTATTTTGTCGGAACTTCTCCAAACATAATACCAATATTGTTAGTAACTATTAATTGGAGTCAGTAAGCTTAGGAGGATTTCAGTATCTATAGATTATTACATAAGTTTATGATTTGATCTAATAAAATTTAGCAAGTTTATACAAAGCTTCGATCTTATATAACAAACACAATGTGAATGAATCAGAATGTGAATCTCAGAATGTAGATGTTAATATTGCAATAAGGACTTAAGTATATCAGTGGAGATCAGTACAAATTGTGCATTACACATAATTGTCTATTGAAGCTAAATTCATGTCAATTGTTTTGCTGCTATTGTGAAATCCTATAGTGAATAAATAATAGTTTAAAAAACTAACAAAATGCGCTTTTATAGAAAATCCAACTATAAAATTTGAAAATAAATTTCAATAAATTTGAATTAAAGATAATTTAAGAAAAAATGATTTTATTGTAAAAAAGCGTGGGGTGCTTTTCAGGATATTATCAAAATAACCTTTCTACTCATATCTGTTCATAAAATATTTGTAACTACTGATAACGCGAAAGCGTGCACCCCACGCTTTTTTTTTAAATAAAATCATTTTTAATTCAAATTTATTAAAATTTATTTACTATTTTTAGTTGGATTTTCTATAAAAGCGTGTTTTGTTATTCTTTTAAACTATTATTTACTTTTAATTTTTTGTTGAATTTCATTTTTTTCGATTTTTTCTTCAATTTTTTTAAATATTGAATTGTCATCAGTCCATAATAAGTATACCGAATTTCGAGTTAATCCGACGTTATGAAGGGGTTCAAAACCATGTTCAAAGATTCCGTTACAAACATACATACGTCTGAAGCTGATCAAAGCGTATTAAAATTGCAATATTCAGTGTTCCTTAAAATAAAGTTGATCCTTTTGAAGACTATCGGATTTTCGTACACGCTACGCGCAGCGGGTGCAAAGTCACTCGCAGGTGCACTGAGTTTTGGCGCGGTGCACCACAGCGAGACACGTTCGACAAAATCATATTTTACGTGATCCTATTAAAAGCCAATTCAATTTTACGAATGGAAAACGAAACGAGAGCTCATCGCGATTTTTAATTGTCGTACCAAATTCGAATTCTATTTTCAATTATATTAATATGTATGTAGATATATTATAAACCTGAGTGGCAACAGTCTTCTGAAATCATATCGAGCAAAATCGAGGGTCTGGTGATTAATAACCATTGAAGCAGGCACTTGGAAGGAAAAAAAAATGTAATGATATATAATGTATGTCTGATAGTTATGTGTTAGATTTTAAGTTACTAACATAGATTATAAGTAATTCTTACTAACAAAATGTTAGGGTTTTAAAAAAAACTGAAATAAAATATAAATAAATAATGTTTTTTTTTTGAGATTAATTCTTATTGTTATAGTGAAGCGTGTTATTTTTGGTCTCGTTTTTATTTCAGTCATTAGTATAGTACAGTTATAAATTTTATTTTATATCTTAAGATCGGCGGGGCTTATCTCTCAAGTTATGGGCGTCAAGGTTATTCGGCAGTCGCCAAATACAGAGTAAGATCTCGAAGGCTCTGGATTTTTTAATATAAATAGACAATAATAATACAGAAAACAGCCTAAATAAACTGTTTCGATACGTAAATTATACGAAAATTATTAATACTGTGTTGTAGTATTATAATTTTACAAAACGGGACGCTTTCGTTCAAATTCTGTACAAATAAATTCTCTCTCATTTATTCTAAGAAGTTCAAACGTTCTGTAACGCGTTTTACTTCAGATATAGTTTGAATTACGAGAGATTTGATTTATTCAAATTAAACTTACGGTTCGTTCAACTCGAATGTTATCAAATCGTCTCTTTGACTAGGCTAACCGCCTGGCTTCGGCCGAGCTCTGATGAGAACTCCCTAAACTGTTCCGCACTGTTGACTTTTACTGCGACCTTGTTATTTGTGCTTGGTAAGCTCGATTGATTAACACCCTACCATTTGTTATTCTCAAATTATAATAGTAGGTTAAATGTAATGCTAGCTGATATTTCCGTCATTTTTGTAGTTTTAAATTTTCAAACATTTTAAGTCGTACTTAACGGTCGGCTTTAATATTAATCTTAATAAGTTAGGTATAATAAATGAATATAAATATTAATGTTATTGAACATATTCAAATCTCGTTTGCAGAGGTAAACATCCGCATTGTACTGGAAAAACAGTCCTGTTAGCAACCCTGATTTCTTTCGATACCGCATTGGTATAAAATCCGTTTTTTCCGATTTTTTAAATCTGTATCTAGATTTTCTCTCGTTATTTTCTACGAACTCACTAGACTAGTGTTCTATGTCTCTGTCATTATAAATGACTATTCTTGTTTATTAAAATAATTTAGTAAAGCTTTCTCTTGTCTGATGAGTGTGGGTGGAATATGGAATTGATTGAAGTCCTAAAACTGCTTCGATAAAACCACGACCGAAAAGAATGCGGTGCATTTGAAGAAAACTACACTCAGCATAGGGTGGATACAGGTTGAAGAAGAGGAGAGAACCACGACCCGGAACTCTGAGAGTGAGAGCTACTGCCGCCTTGAGTGGAGCACAGAGTAACCAACCAATGATTTCAACCTCGTTTTTAAGTTTTTCTTCTAATTTTTTTATTGATAACACAATAATTGTACAAACAAGTACTTTAATTATGGGGGGTTTAAAAGACAGACCATAGCGTCGTGTGTCGGGGTGGTGGTTGTATCTAGAGCCAAGTTCACTAAGCAACTTCATTATTTCAACCAAGTGTCCAGTTCCTGCTGAGACCAAGTACGGAAATTGCAAGGGTCTTGATCGCTATTAATTGTTACCTCTACCAGATCGCGTCATAATGGTATGACTATAAGTACACCTGATCTTCCATTTCGATGCCTCCAATGAATACTACGCTAACTCCTAATTCGTAGATTTACAGGAGGAGCGTTTAAACGAAAAAAGTTGATAAAATCTTTATTATTGCAGATATATTTATGTTTTTTTTGTGTAACTAGCTGATTTAGTCTTGCTTTGAACCCCATCAATAATGATTAATTGTAATACTTTTAACATAGTGAAGCGATTTGCAAGAAAAAAATTCAAAATTTTGAGTTAGAGTAGTGTTCATTGGAGGCATCGATTTATTAGACCAGTAATATATTCAGGCCTTTTATTTTAATTTACTACTTTAACACGCTTGTTGGATGTCGTTTATATTAGAGGTATACGACAAAGGAAAGACCTTCTACCGAACGGGTGCAATTGCGCGGTAGACCGTCGGTCCAAACTTTATTGTTCGGAACTTGTACATATGCAAACTTATTTTGAAAATTACGTCGCTATCTTTGTTCTTGTGTTTGTTTGTTTTGTTGTTTTGTGTTTGACTGTTTTGCTGTTTTTTAAAACAAAAGGCTACTCTGTTGCAGTGCCTTACGGTCAAATTAGGCACAAGACGCTCTGGATACTACGAGTATTATATATAGTAATCGTATTAAAGTCAGATGACAATCGTGTGACCTAGATGCGTATTCAGAGAGAAGAGAAAATCAGAAAGTAATTTGCACGCACCGAGTCAGTTAATACTACTTTTCTGAACACACCGCATGAAAGCTATGATTAGGTCAAAACGACGCGATATTGCAGTAAAAAGAAAGAAACTATAAAATATTTCATTATTTACGAATTGTCTAGAGTTTTTAAAAAATATGTAGTTTTTTCTTGTCAAATATTTCCGAATAAGTACTTGGTAAAAAAACCAGTCTAAATGAAACTTTAAATTCATTCAGAATTTATGGCTTACTAGCTGTACCCGTCCGCTTCGTTGGGTATTTCAAATTAACATTATTATTTCTCACCCCCACAAATATTCTCATCATTAGCACCCCCGCAATTGGGGGCGTTAATGATGAGATAAATATTAGCCTATCCATATATTAGCCTATCTATATAAATATTAGCCTATTCATTGAGTACTTATATTTTCTACATGGATACCAAGTTTTAAGTCAATCGGATGTATGGTTCAGTAGTTATAATGGAACATCCGTAAAAACCACTGTATATTTATATATTAGTATAGATATAGATGTAGCGAAATTGTCTTTGTTTTATTTCGAAATGTCAAGTACCTTTGTTTGTTATGTTTTTACTGTCGACAACTGTTCGGAGGTACCCCTAGCATTGCCAGTAACCATGGGCAGGGGTGAACTCTTTTCATCAGGTTTTCATCATACTTTAGCCACAACTAATGAAAGTAGAAAAACTAACCAACTAGAATACGGGACGTGGTAATTATCAGCGCCTATGGACATAACAATCACAATCAATCGTAAGACTTGAGGCGGAAGTTTCAATTGCTTTGTATTACAATAGTTTCGTAGTAGCACTCAAAATATCCAGGATAGTGGTCTCAATTTGTGCGTATTCACTCAACGCCCCCACCACCAGTGATTACGTAGATTTATAAATTTTGAATACTATTTTTTTGGATTTTTTTACTGATTCGATGATGCAGTTATTAGCCCCTGATTGTTGCGATACCCACATCCGGCAAACATTGTGTGATTAACAGATTTGTTTGTTCTTTATCTGGGTGTTTATTATCTATATATTTAAACATATATTAGTTTGTTTATCGATCTCTGGTATCCAGAAAACAGGGAATCCTAAATTGAGGCCGAATGACTCCGCTTGATTTGTTTCCAGTTATTATATTAATATTTATTTACATTTATTGCGAAGTATTTTTTTTTCATCGTAGAAGTCGTTGGATAGCACGGGCTTAGTACAAATCAGTAGTAAGTAGTTCTTCAAATTATTATTTTAGGATCCGAAACATTTGGTAGGGAATAGATCGAATTATGAAATAGGATCACGCAAACCTGCCGAATCAAATTATAAAGGTTTTCATTATTTGCATTGTTAAATATTTGCTCTGAAACAATTGACACTCGAAACTGACGGACGCCGTTGTTTGGTAAAATTGTCGATATCTAATTGGTTGTTCGTTTGCAGAATGACGTGAATTCCGACAGATAAAAATTGATTGGAAATAATTGAATTGTTTAAAATGTTCCGTTTTTATAAGTAAACAAATCAATTTATAGTTTTACTAGCTGACCCGGTACACTTCGCAGTGCCTCGATCGATAAATAAAAGACCTATACTTTTGTATAAGATAAACTTAAAACAAACAAAAGGAAACAAAAGAAAATTGTTATTTTTATTTAATTCCGAGCATTTTCATATTTATTCAGCCTTTTAAACCTTCTCTGGACTTCCACGAATAATTCAAGACCAAAATTAGCCAAATCGGTCCAGCCGTTCTCGTGTTTTAGCGAAACTAACGAACAGCAATTCATTTTTGTATATATAGATTTTTTTGATGAAGTAATCTGCTTTATTCGGGTGGTGTTCATAGAAAATGCGCACAATTTTCCCCCTATTTCCGCCCTGGATAGTGATAATAGATCGTGTATTTTTATATTTTTACACAGCTATTTTTGGTATGATTTGCCGTCTCTTTCATGTTTTATACGATGACGATTGAGAGAAGGAGACAGATATATATTTTTGAGGCTTTTTTATGATATCGAGTCCGTGTCTCGGGTGTTACATCAGTAATTACGTCTGCCCTATCCTTGAAACCGGAACGCATGATTGCTTCGCAGAAACAAGCAGTACATATGCCACGTTATATCATTAATGTATTTTAGACATATTTTGTGTTTTATCTTAAGGAATAATTCACTACGTGTTTTTACTTAATTTTTAGATTCTCTGAATTTTTATATTCAGTAATTGCATAGATGGATAAAACAAACTCACGCATAAGCCGACAGTAAATGGTTTCCGGAAGTTATAGAAAATGAGTACCATATTATTTACTTTGAGACGTGAGCTCGAATTCTCATTTGTATATTGAGTTTATATATCTCGGATATTGAAAGCAGCAACATATTTTTGAAGATTAGTTGAATTCCTCTATGTTCTTCATCAAGCCCTTATTTTTATTTTAGTTCTGCCAAAATTCTAATTACTTTTAATAAAAACTTTAACGACTTATATAATTAAAAACATTACTACGGACCTTCAGTATAGCTAAACCTTTTTGAAAAATCTACATTATCTAATAGTCGACCGTATCCGCGAACAAAATACTTTGGGTGCGTTTGGGGAAAAAGAAATTACCCTATCTAAAAGGTATCTTAAGTGAATGGATTATGAAATTACGACTATGGCAGCGACGGTCGGTTGATAAGGGCCGGAAATAATATAAAAAAAATAAATTAACAAAGGAACAAACATCCTTTGAATAGCTAGCGGTCTAAATGGAGCCGGTTAATCGAATTGCGTAATAGGGTTTCTATAGATAAACATACTGAATTATTTTTTTCATTACAAAGGATAACGGCGGACCCGATAAAAATCTATCGAAGATAATTCGAATTCAAACATTTGCGATACACACGTATTATAATATTACGCATATCATTTACATCTAAGATAATAACAGTAAGCTGTCCCATTCATCAAACCATGACTACTCCGAAGTACGCTGGTATAATATTACTAAGATAATACTGGTGCCCATTCTACCTAAAGTTCCTTAGTTCGCCTTTTACGACTCGCACAAGATGAGATGGGGTAGTGTTGTTCTCGACTGATACCACATGGCCAATCAATTACAATGCCTTCGTAGCTCAACAACTCAAGTATCCGTTTATGACTCTAAAAGGATATGTTAGTAGCTGTCTTAAGACAATCAAACGTAGTTTTGAGAAAAACAATTTCTTAGGCGGCACGCACAATGTCTATTGACATGGCTATATCAATTATATTAATCTACAGTAGATCTAGTAGATCTTGAGGCACTCTTTTTCTGAGTTTTCTTGGTTGTCCATTAAATGCTTAGCAAGGTTATTCGGATGGGCTTCTATGGGCGGATAACGTGAGCTGAGATATTCAGGGTATCTAAAAGATCGACGGTCTTGTATGCCGTGTAAGAGGCAGAAAAATCCCTCGTTCACACTCCGTAACTTTCTGCTTTTTTGCCTATCTGTCTCCCAGTAGCTTCGCAGTTGGTCTGGCTTCACCGTAGTTGATGGGCGAGCTCACGGGGCTCAGCTTGAAAGAATTTACTAACATCAGCCTTAGCAAGAGCAGTGTCTTGGTGAATCCACCACCAGACTGGAATCTAGATCTACTGACAAGATCCGGCGAAATGCTGAGTGGATTGTGTCTGTGCATTAAATTACACGACGAGTTCGATGAGAATGGTGACCGGGGCTTGGAAGATCTGTAAGCACCGAGAATGGATCGGGAGGACCTGAAATGACATGTCTTGGGCGACCCCAGTTGCTTGTTTGTCCGTCGTCTGGGTCGAGGATGTCACTTGGGGATTTGTACTATGAGGTTATCAGTTACATTAGTTTTTCTACGAATATTCTCGTCTTTGACCGCGATCGTGGTGATTTCGAACATCACGGCAAGTCTGATTGTCTATTACTTGAAAACCATATACAAAAACCGCACTTACCTTATAAGATAGTGCTCCGAAATACGCATTTTTTATATATAGTGATACTTACAAAATACCAGTTTAAATTAATGACGTTTTTATTCAAAACCAAAGTTCCTTTAGAATTTTTTTCTCATTCCCCTCTTGTATAAAGCTTTTGTGAACAATATTCAAGTCGCACGTTCCTCAAGGGAAGTTCGCTGTAACTTGGTTTAATTTCAGCTAGTGAAACGCAGCTTCCCTGTTAGATCAAGCAGCGTTTAATTATTGCCGCTAGACTTCGCTTATTCCATACTGCATATAACCCATCGCTGTATATTGTATATGGCTTGAATGCACAATAATTTACTTGCCAGATAACAACATGTAATTTATTAAATAGTAACATGCTTTAGGATTTCATTACTATTTATTTGTCAGTTCAGTTCACTTTTATTCACGTCTCAACTAATGATGATGCTAATGACTTATTTAATTTTGATAAATGTAGTTTCCTATATTTTTCCGGTTTTTTTTCATCAATGCTTCGCTTTGCCTTCGGGATCCGAAGTCTCAATTACATTTTGTAATCACAGTTTCTCGACAGAAATAATCGTGACGGTGATAATGTTTCTCTCTACTCTGACGTACCACCGGATCGGAGTCGAGATCCACGGAGAAGATACGGCGAGAAACTTGATGGGTTGTGTTAAGGTTACAGGTTGTATTGAACGCGGGAACCCCCCTACTCTGACCGGGTTCTAACCCCGAGCGGAGATCAGACGTCGGGTGTAAGAGCGCAGGAGAGTCGTTTAGCGGCAAGGCCCTAAAAACATCCTTGGGCCCGCGGTTCGTGGTCGCGGACTAGTCCCACATACCGCGCGCGCCACCTAGTCGCGGTGACCTCGAAGGAGGTTCGGCAGCTGGCCCAAAAAAGAAAGGTTACAGGTTAAGCTGTAAGTTAAACTCAACGAGTTTGATGTATCCGGTGCCTGGAATACCGAAAAACCAACGAAAGTGGATCAAGAGGATCCGAAAGTACATGTTTAAGGTGAACGTTATAAGAAGTTTTGTAGTGTCACCTTCTTATGAAAAGTAATTCCTAAACCTCACTTGCAGATCACCGGATAGTCTATCGAGATTTAATGTGGGAATGGATGTCATACTTCAATCGAGGGTGACTCCTAGGTACTCGACCTTCGCGACCCAGGATATTGTTTGACCGAAGAGTGTGGATCAGGGAAAGATAAATATTTGCAACAGTAGACAGTCTTCTTGTTTAGAATGTTTTCTTTCAGACTACTGTATTCGGAAAGGATTTACTTGGTAATAAGGGAGGTTGAATTTTGTAATATCTAGTTAAACAATTTAATATGCCTATAAACCATCCACCGATCCAGGAATAAAGATGTTCAACGAGATACAAATATTGTAAACGTAACAGAGTCTTTCTCGGGTAGAATTAATTAAGTGGAATTTGCTATTGCCTACAATTATTGAGTTGATCGTAATTATTATGGACTGCGTTGTGTGTCATGATCAAATGTAAACTCTAAATATCAAGAACATTCTCGTCCGGATTCCTGCATCGACCCCACAATGAGTGGCCATGAGTGGGTTTAAATGTATTATCGGCCGCTCCGACGTTTATATAAATCCAGACAGATAGTATAGATACTATTGTAGGGGAATGATACCCCACCCCGCTTAGCTTACTATGCATTTATATATATATGCATATATCATTACCCTACACTATAATGATATAGAGCTTCGTTTCTAATGTATACAATATATTATTAGAACAGAACTTTAGTAGAATTTAATTTTTGTATACCTAATAGTATTTAATAACAAAAAAAAAGTTTGTAGCTTTGATCATAATTATAATTTATGACCATCAACGCAAATTACCCACGAAAGTATGTAGTAACATTACCGAATACGAGTAATAAAAAATAAATTCGAATCTAAAGAAGGGGGATTGCGTGTATAATACGGGGCCATGAAAAAGGCGACGGTAGCTTCTTGAATATTTTGTATTATATGTTGTCTAATTGTTTTTGCCATTGTCTGGAGATATAATTAGATTGGTAGGATTAACGACTATGAGCACTGAGAGCCATTTACAAAAGAATAGCAATCGCTGACGCGAAGTTAGAAATATTATTTGTAATGATGATACTCTTTCTGGGTTAAAAATGAAGGTGAACACATTGTTACCTGAGAAACATATTTAACCAGTCGTCAATGTAGATAATACTTTACCTGAAACAAGGAAAGAAAGTCTGGGATCGTTCCGTAGTACTTTTTTGAAGCTTATTCACAATAAATGAATGTCTTCACTTTTTTCCTTTGCATAATTTTCGACACTGACTTTTCGTCAAACAATAGAGTAAAAGACGTAAGATAGTTAGAGAAGTTTATGTTTAAAGTAGAACCAGATTCCGCACGTTATAGAATGTATGCATGAAGGTTCATAGGACATTCTGTTACTAAGGCGGATGGACGATCGGAGACCACAAAATCTGTGAAGTATTCGAAATTTCGGAAATAATGTAATGACAATAAATAGCGCGAAATTAAACCTAAACGTACTATTTAATTTTTCCCTTATATTTAAATACTTTGAAGATTTATTATGTGCTTTTAAAATTAGTTAAAGAGTTTGTATTTATTTTAACACAATTATCACATCATAAGAGTCACTCACGTGTCGAAAATTGAAAGGAGGTACCCTGACTGAGAATTTGCTCGCCCACCTGTCCTGGTGAAACTGGAAAGGCCTACGAGACATCAGTAACATTCATTCCTAAAAAAAAACCCTTGAGTTATATGTGAATTGCTGGTTTAGTAGCCCCAAGCGTGATGACGTTCGTATGACATGTATAACATTAGGTAGCGTCGGGGATGGCGGGCACTTTCATCATTTCCTCCGGGCCGTATTCATCGGATAGACACGGGTCGCGGCTCTGCAATAACCAGGGAGTGCGTGTTTACTTCACACGTATTGCATTCTAACCCGAGTAGTCAATTTCTGCATATGCCTTGATGGGATGACGTCTTGAGTTATGAGTGCAAAACTAAGAAAATTGCGTTGGATATATCCGAGAATATGGGTTTAATTTAATTTTATAGCTTAAACAAGTATGTGCTCACGGCGCGCCTACTGTTAACTGGTTAAACGCCGCCATTCACCTTAATATATGAGTTACATCTCTTGGTTCTAAATCATAATGGCTGCCTTAAACGAAACGCAATACTGCTACGCGGCAGAAATAGGAATAGTGGTGGTACATACCCATGCAGGCTCACAAGACTACCTTCCATTAGTATACTATAGGCATTACATTACAGGTATTTCACGTGATGTGTTACTGGTAATGTAATGGGTACTAAAATTTTAATAGCATTATTCATTATATTGGCAAATGAAATGACTAAATAACAATTTACCGTGAACGTTACTGTCACATTTTTGGATCCAAAATGTCTAGTGCATAATATTTACAAAAACACGATACCTTAAAGAGGAGATTAAATTAAAAAATCACTAAAGCTGTAAATGCATTAAGATCCATTTTCATTAACGTCAAGCAAAGGTCGTTTTGCGCGTAGCCCAAAAATTAATACCGGTTTTCTTGGAATTATGATTATTTTCAACGTAATACATTATATAAGATGGCATCAAAATGAACTTCGTAAATATTTTGAACTGTTTGTGATTTGTAAATTTCTTTAAAAATTTGCGTAAATTACTGGTAGCTACGTGATTAGGGCGTGCTTTCTGTAAGCTGGCACGGACAGGTATCATTATACTGCATATTTCTGCTGCGAAACAGTCATGCGTGCTGCTTTTAAGGGTGGGGCAGTCGTTAAAATTAATACTTTTACCTGCTATCTCGAAATCAGCAACAGCATTCATGCATCTATGTATGCAATTAAATACTGATTATTAAACATAAAACTTGCAAGGACATTTTTAGAATTTGTCGCAAAAAAATTGACTTTTAGATTTTCTTGAAATGTGTTATTTATGTTTAGTTTCTCATTTTCAGCCCATAATAATAATAAAGTCCGTAAGATTTATAATCTACGTAATCAAAAGTAAGAGGGCGTTGAGAGCACGCATCGGGCTGAGCTATCGTCATTTGAAGAGTTGAGTATCAATCATTCCAATTCTTGAAGCTTCGACGTCTATACGAAGAGGCAGAATCTACGACTATGAGGTACGGAGACCGTTAACCACGAGCGGCTGCATCATTTCTTTATCTGCGCAATTATAATTAAAAAAATCCAATCGAGAGCCATTATGCTGAAGACAGTGTCTTTTCGCACCTGGTCCATTGTGAATTCATAAACCTGAAATACGTATTCCGGTGTGGATTTATCGGACTCGGGGCACTGGGACAGAAAAAAAGCCAACACGGCTGCTCCCGACGTGTCGGAAATATTAACTTGCACATTGAATTCTTTATGATCAGTAAAAGAAAGATTTGAATCGCAAATGTGAGAGCACATTTAATCAAAGACCAGGAAAATGTTCGCGTTGATTTTGTTGTTTTAATGTTGCGATCGTCAAAACGTTTTATGACTTTTGAATTTTGCTTCGTCGCTTTAAAATCTTGGGAGGCTTTATCATTCAGAAACGTAAGCCATTGAACAATTGTTATTTATATATCGTCTTTTCGCATTAAAAGTGGAAAATTTCGAAATTGAGTTAATATGCGAAATCATTTAGTAGTACCAGTGTTTTTCTCATAAATACTGTCAAAAGAGCGTAGTTTAGTTTTTTTTTTGTTTACCTATTTTTTGACTACTATAAACAAAATTAATACATAATTTTATTTTACTTTAAAAGACAGATAATGTGACTGGTAAAAAAAAAAATTTGCAAAGATGATTGATATTAAAAATATTAAACCTTTAAAACACTCCGTTTTAATGCGGAAGACGATATGTGCATTGTTTACAATAAAGTTCGATATCCGACTAAGATGATTTCGTTCCCGCTGTAAAGGACATGTTCCCGTTGTAAAGGAATTATTTTCGAACACGAATATATTATAAATCCGATTAAATAAGGACGACTTAGGTATAATATAAATAGTAACTTTAATAGATAATTTTATATTCATTCGATTGATACAGGAACCCACGGCCTACCAAATTCCACTTATTGTTATTTGGTTACCAAACCCTATTATGGACATAAAAAAATTATTATCGCTACATCCTTTAAGATCTAAGGTCAATGTTTCATTTTTATTGTATAAAGTAAGTACGGTGTGTTGTGAGCCCTCATTGGTCGGTGCCACTGAACTATCTATTTCTATCGTGAAGCAGTAATGCGTTTCAGTTTGAAGGGCGGGGCTTTGTACCGTAAAAACTGAGACTTAGATCTCATGTCTCAGGTTGGACTGTTGGTTGGGCTATTGATGTCATTCGGTACCGGTAACCACTTAGCACCAGGTGTTCTTTAAGCTCGTTTCTCAATTTAACCAATAAAAAAGGTATTTTCATACCGGAACATTTAATTGCTTTGAATTGTATGGGCCAACAACAAATCTTTAGCACAATACACATACATTCCCTGCAGTACAAAGTAACTAATAAAATGTATGAGAGCTATAATATTATACAGTAATACATTTTGTCTTATTAATATTGAGTGAGAGGCTTACGTCAATTTTCTACGACACAAACAAGCCAAACCAAACGGGATATTGTAAGAAACACAATTTAACTTTGTCGCGAACACAAAATGTTCCATTTGGATTGATTTCCTGAAGGATTCTAACAAATTGAATCTCACGCCCGCTCAATCCTTTATTTCATAGCCTAATACAAAGAAAAGATTATTAATCGAAAATTTCTCATCTTCGTTGAAGAGTTTCGGCCAAGCTGTTTTGATTTAACAAAGTTATGTTTGTGTAACTTTGTTATTGTTAAACTTCTATGGCTTATTAACGAATCATAATTTTGCTTGTAGATGCAGAAATGATAAAATTCGATTATGAATGTATTAGACTTTGAACAATTTAAATGTATTAATACGCTTTTATTAGCTTCAGACGTATCTTTGAACATGATTTTGACCCCCTTCAAAACGTCGGATTAACTCGAAATTTGGTATACTTATTAAGGACCTAGGACAAATCAATATTTAAAAAAAATTTAAATAAAAAAAATATTTTTAACTTAAAAATTAAAAATAAATAATAGTTTAAAAAAACTAACAAAATACATAGAAAATCCAACTAAAAAATAGAACACAAATTTTTATAAATTTGAATTAAAAATAGTGTAAGAAAAAACTATTTTATTGTAAAAAAAGCGTGGTTTTTTTAAACTATTATATTATTTATTTTTAGATTTTATTCACAGACAAAGCAAACCATACACGGCGGTGCTGTTTATCAAATTAAACTCAGTCAGTTATAATTTAAATTACAAAGTTGCAGCGAACGTTGCCCGTTCATAATTTTGGCTTACACGAAAAGTATTTTCATAAACAAGTCCGGGGCATAGCGGGTTCGTATTAACTGCCGTGCAGTGTAACATATGATACACCGACCGAATTCCACGGCTCAAATAACTNACCAAACCATACACGGCGGTGCTGTTTATCAAATTAAACTCAGTCAGTTATAATTTAAATTACAAAGTTGCAGCGAACGTTGCCCGTTCATAATTTTGGCTTACACGAAAAGTATTTTCATAAACAAGTCCGGGGCATAGCGGGTTCGTATTAACTGCCGTGCAGTGTAACATATGATACACCGACCGAATTCCACGGCTCAAATAACTGGATACCGGGGGCCATGTTATATTTCGCAATTCCCTACTACGGCCGAACTACGTAATAATATTGTGCTCGGTCTCGCATTCGGGACAGAATCATCGATAGTCATTATCGGAAAAGCGGGTTTAAGAGCCGTCCCAGGCCCGGCGGGACCTTTACGGAGGTCTCATCCCAACGCGTTCGATAACTATGCTAATGTTATTTGCGCCAGTGGGTTTGAAAACGGCGGTATCCACTAACTTGGCATTCCCAAGAACACGGCGCTCCCAAAAGGTAGGGTTCCAAAATGAAACATCTTACTTTATGCCCCATAATACCCATATTGCGAAAAGATTTGCTGTTGCCGAAACTTATGAACAAAGAACGATTTTCGTTGCTGCCTTCAGTGATTGTACGTATGAATTATCCTTTTACAAGCTAACTGTGATGTTTTAAAAATGTTTTAGTAAAAACATCACAGGTTGTTAAGGCTTATTGTAAGTCCGAACGAGGTTCAGTGCTGGCTATTTTTGCCACGTAATATTCGTATTCCAGTCTACAGAATAGGTTATATTTATTTAAAATTTTCGATCTACACTTCTTCTCTTAAAATTGACTTAAAACACCAAATGGATCTTCTTGTCACGTAATAAAACAGATTAATAAAAAACTACTTAATCTCTGTTAAATACGAATTTCCCCTTCAATATTAATTTAACATATTAATAATTCCTAACACATACCTCTTCGCTGCCTACGCAAAATGTTGTTCGTCTACAAAATGTTGGATAAAATGAAACAATATAAGTGGCTAGCTAACTTAGCGTTGTGTACGGAATAACAAGAGAAGGTTCATCTGTACCATTTATGTCTCACGTATGGGACACTATTCAGTAGATCGAAAAACTTTTCCAATAGTATTGCCCCGCTGATGACGGGGAATAGTTGTGAAACCTGTTCGCTGGATACTAAAGGATACTATATGATTCTTTTATTGCTTGCCCCATCGCAAGGCTTTATCGAGTATTTGTCCGGCACAATAAAGTGATATTGCAGTAATAATTGTGTTTTATTTCTCCGGTAAGTTATTGCGAGAAGACATGGCTTCATCAAATGAAAGTGAATTTAAGGTTCTCGTTCAAGAAAGCTATTGCTATTTTCGAGAGCTGATTGTTCTTTTGTGATTCTATGACCTCGTTATTTTAATTGTCTCTCGTTGATTACGATGAAGAGTTCGACGTGCGAATTAGCCCATAGACATTACGCAATTAGTTTCTCGCTGGATCTTCTCAGTGGGTCGCGATTCCGATCCGGTGGTAGATTTAGCGAAGCACTGTTCTTGTTAGGGCTAGTGTTAACTATTCTCTCAGGTTGAGCCCGTGAGCTCACATACTGATTCGCGTGACGTTGGAATAGATAAAAAATAGTTTAATAGAGTCATTCATTTTATTTCATTGCAGAATTTATTTTATCAAAATATAGCGACCCGCCCTCGCTTCGCTTCGGAAATATTAAAACACACATGAAACGAAAAAAAAAAAAAAAAAAAAAAAATTTAGCCTATGTTCATCAGGGACAATGTCGGCTTCTAATGGAAAAAGAATTTTTCAAATCGGTCCAGTAGTTTCGGAGCCTATTCGAAACAAACAAACAAACAAATCTTTCCTCTTTATAATATTATTAGTATATTAGTATTAGTATTAGTATAGATAAATAGCTTATTGATCTGAGAGCATAGGTAATTATTGTTCCTAAATTTAACAAAATGCTCTCTGAAAAAAGTAAGTTTTTATTTTTTAATTCAAGGTTGCTCAGATAGATTTTATGGAAAAAAAATGCTTACCGTGCTCAACCCAACCAGAATTGTGTGATAGACTTTTATGAAAAACGAGATGAGGTGAACGCCTCTGTAAGTATTACATTACTCGCTAACGAAGGTGCGGATGGAAGTTTTATTTAAATAACAACACTATTACGTTACGTTACGAAGTTTTCTGTAAAACAACCCACAAACACCGCTCTATAAAGCAGATGTTTTTGTAAATCACGCAAATTGATCTCTACTAGAATACTTTGTGAGGTTTTTTAAACATTTAGTTTTTACATTATAGAATGTGTTATTCGCGTGTACGATATTATTTTTATACTTCTTTATGCCTTTTTATACGTAATGTTTCAAGAAGGCCGTAAGGTAACAAAAAATTGTGGTATTGGAACTGAAGATTCAAATGGAAAAATTATTTAATAATGTTGAAGATAATAAAAAATATGGAATTTATGTGTCTTTAAATCAACGATTTTTCTGGATACGTTCTGTTAATTTGTTTATTTCCTTAATTATCAAATAAGAACTGGCGAACTAATATAACTTGAGGTCCTATTACAGCGTTGTAAATTGTAGGATGTCCTTGATTGGCCTTAAATATATCAGTATTACCTGACTGTGACTCGGTATTTATATTGCTTACTAGCTTACCCGGCAGACTTCGTAGTGCTTCACTCGATAAATAAAAGACACATCAAGGGGACACATCAAAGGAAAAACAAAATTGTTTGTTTTTATATAATTCCGAGCTTTTTTATATTTTCTCACCTTTTAAACCTTCCCTGGACTTCCACAAATAATTCAAGACCAAAATTAGCCAAATTGGTCTAGTCGTTTTTGAGTTTTAGCGAGACTAACAAACAGCAATTCATTTTTATATATAGAGATGTAGGTAGCCGAGCATATGTATGTGTGGTCACCGCGCTGATGAACATCAGCAATGTCTGGAGCACAGCCAGACCGCTACTCTCTGCTGAGCGATATCTTATGAAGAAGGATATTTTCGAGTTCGGGGTGCACCGTGTAGTAGAATTAATTATAATGTCGAATGAAAAAAGATATTTAGAAACACGTTAGGGATTAACGCAATATTTCTAAATAGGTTGAATCAACTTTGCTCCGCTGGCGGACGGTACGATTATGAAAAGGATATCAAGGTAATATTATACATAAATATGTATACCTATGTACAAATGTACCTACAAATGTTCACGATTGACTGCCACGACGAAGGAATAACATCGTGTAAAAAAAATTAAACCCGCAAAAATTATAATTTGCGTAATTACTGATGGTAGGTCCTTTTGTGAGTCCGCACGGGTAGGTACCACCACCCGGCATATTTGTGCCGTGAAGCAACCGTTGTAACTATACTTGAGACCTTAGAACTTATATCTAAAGGTGGGTGGCGCATTTACGTTGTAGATGTCTATGGTCTTCAGTTACCACTGAACACCAGGTGGGCTGTGAACTCGTCCACCCATCTAAGCAATAAAAAGAAATAATTATCGCGAACAATTAATTACTCAGAACTCTTCTCACAATAACATATTCTTTCTTACCTTTTATTGAATTACTAATATATATTTTTTGCATTAACAGAGTGGACTATGTTACGAGTGTTACGACCCATCCGATGTTAAACGATTATCAGATAGGCTATCACATATTTCAGAATGTCAGATGAATTTTGTCATCACCTTTGAAATATGAGGGTGGACTTGGGGGAGTAATTGATTTAATTATAACGTTAACAAAATCATTAACCACTTAAAATCGGCTGGGCCATGAGCTCGTCTACCAATCTAAGCAATAAAAAATAAATTAATTATAATCAGGTTTAAATCATCATCGTCACTATCAGCCAACAGTCGTCCACTGCTGGACATAGGTCTCTCTTCACCAATTTCTCGTCTATGAAATTTTCATAAAAAAAAAAAAATACTCCCAAGAACAAAATATAATTAAAAAGATTTTAGCTTGACCACGAAAACGCGATTTACCAAAGTACAAAATGTTAACGAAACAATTTAGTATCGCGCTGGAATTTCGTCTTTGTTCCAATTAATGAAGCTCCGTGTTTTGGGGAATGCTGGCTTTAGATTAAGCTGTAGGTGTGACGGAATGTATCGGCACCAATCGCATCGGAATCTTGGGATAAACGTGTGTCTGAACAGACGTGCAAACGCGAGCATGTTCGATCACCGTACACTACATTCCAGAAAGCTAAAGACGAATAAAATCGTTTTATTTTGAATCGACTTTGCCAGAATCCCGTGGGAATCAATCCGTATTAGGGAGAATGATATAGAATAAATAAATAAATAGAATATAAAGACAAAAGATACAACAAATAAATACAATAATTAGAAAGAAGCTAATCTATAAAATTAAAAATGAATTGCTGTTCGTTAGTCTCGCTAAAACTCGAGAGTGGCTGGACCGATTTGGCTAATTTGAGTCTTGAATTATTTGTCGAAGTCCAGAGAAGGTTTAAAAGGTAGATAAATATGAAAATGCTCGGAATTAAATAAAATTAACAATTTTGTTTTCCTTTGATGTGTCCCTCGTCGGACGGATTCCTTTTGTTTGTTTTATGTTTATTTTCTACAAAAGTTTAGGTCTTTTGTTTATCAATTGAGGCACTACGAAGTCTGCCGGGTCAGCTAGTAAAGAAATAAAAAGGCATTTTATTCTGAATCATTACCCGCGGTCACTTGTCTTGATTTCTATGAACGCATCCAATCCACCAATACCATGTATAATAATAGTTTACCCAATAAATCAGGCGCAGAACTCTTCGTAAGCAGTGTACACGGCTTTGTCATTTAGGTCGGCTTACCCGTTCCGTCGTGTTCGCCGCGTCGGTCCGCGCCATGAATACAAAAGGCCATGGTGGCTCACCCACATCGAGGTTTTGCTACCCAAGCACCAACAGACCCATGTAAGCAACCACCTATCCGTTACGCATTATTGGATCGTTTTTGTTACACCATTCAGTGGAACAATTGCAGGAAGTAAGGTTTGTTCTTTAAAATACGTTCTTGACTGTGCAATTTTGTTTAATAGAGGTAATAATAATAATAAACATTTATTCCAAACACAAATTAAGTAAAAAAAATAAATAAAAAAGATAACAAAAATAACGAGGCTTGGAAATGGTTACCGGCTCAGCAATGCCTAATAGTATCGAGACAATCGGTACTGCGGCGCTGATCTTCCGCCGGCACCTGCGGAGTGACGCGCACACCAGCATCAGACCGACCAATACACATCATTGTAAAATATATTAAAAAATAAAAAGAACATGAATAATAAAAAATAAAAATAAAACAGTTATGAAAAGGACAACAAAATGACATTATTAAATTAATTAAATAAAAATTGCAGTTGCAAAGCACAATTAATTATAGTAGGTAACACTGTAAATTGGCATTATCATCATCCGCGAGCAGCTGCAGTGATGAGGTGTACACCCAGCCAACTATCTACTGTAAAGTACTTTCTTTGATGTCATAGTACATTTGTGTGATATGTTTCAATTGACAGGAACAGTTGAGAGCCGATGTCAAACAAACTACCAGAACTCAAGATATTATTAGTTCATTCTGCGTGAAATGAAACATAAGAAGTGTAGAAATGTTTTCTACAGAAAAAATGTACGATAGTTGACACAATGTTCAAATTGGTCGTCCACTTTGGTGGTCCGAAAACTGTGAACTATTCGAAAGGTCGAAATATGAATATAATGAAAAAAATAATCGCGATTAAACCGTAAAAGTAATGTCAATTATGCCTACAACTCGCGGAAACCGACGAAAATACTATAACATTTGAAAATATCAAAGTAATAGTGTATAGAAACGCTCGATGGTTGGTAGTAGGTATGTGTTGGAAATAAAATCAATTTTAACTCAGAGCTCCGTAATATTTATCGGTATTTAAAGACTAAGAGGCTATATTGAATTTCAAAATGAATGAAATTTCGTAATAATTAAATGAGACACGTAAAGGAAACAAACACAAAAAGAGAATGGAAATTCATAAAAAATTCCAAATTTCACGTGACTTTGATGAACTGTCAATATTATTCTTTCATGACTCGCGAGGAAAAATAAAATTTGAGTTGAGTGGATACTCTTGTAATTGATGTTGACTTAACGTTTGACCATTTTCAGAATATCTGCTAAGTTCAGTTTAGTTGGCCAAAACTTTTTTGTTGACTAAATAAAAATAGTTCAATTATTGTTTTATTTGATCAATTTCAATACAAAGGACTCTTCATAAATCGATACTGGTGGTTTGGAATATTAGCAGCAAAGCTGGATAAAAACAGTCTGTCAATTTTTGCCGTAAGGCAATCTTATTTCCCAGTATTATTAAGATTGAAAGAATGCAATAGAGACTTCGGTCAATTCTCGTCTGGTAATTAGTGAACTTACTGTAATAAGAGTTCTCGGTCCTATTCTTGGTTGGATTTTTGATGATTGAGTCTCATTTCAACTGTGTCTTTCGAATATAAGAAAACAAAATCTAAGTTGTAGCCGTCAACTGAACTTATATGTATATCTCATATCTTTGGGTAGGCAGTGGTTTATGTACGCTGTGCGTCTGAACAGGTTACCTAACAAAAACTATTAGCCACATCTGATGGAAGTCAGAACTGAAAACTATTAGCCACAACTAATGGAAGTAAAAACTCTAATGCTCATTTTGTTCGTCATCTTTTACGGTTACGATAGCAAACGCTTTCAAGAGCCCTCGTATAGCGTACGTAATAAAATAAAAGGTCGTAACACGTTTTGACAAGTGTAAAATTTGGTTCCAAGTAATGTACTCACATTCGTCCGGTTTACTTTAGAAAGGTTACGTGCTTCAGCGCAGGATACGTGCTATAGATGAGGAACTGAAGCTCTACGTGACGTTACCATTGAAACCATAGAATTTGGAATTTGTTTGAATTACTGGTGGTAGGAGGACCTCTTGTGAGTCCGCGCGGGTAGGTACCACCACCCTGCCTATTTCTGTCGTGAAGCAGTAATGCGTTTCGGCTTAAAGGGCGGGGCAGCCGTTGTAACTATACTGAGACTTTAGAACTTATATCTCGAGGTGGGTGGCGCATTTACGTTGTAGATGTGTTTGGGCTCCAGTAACCACTTTACACCATGTGGGCTGTGAGCTCGTCCAGCCATAAAAGCAAAAAAAAACAAATTAAAAAAATTGTCTTAATGATGACCGCTAAACGAAAATGATAATTAAATTATACTGTTAAAAAAATAAGACAACTAGCTTTTTCCCGCGACTCCGTCCGCGTGGAGTAGTTACTTTAGCATAACGCTAAGTTTTACCCCCACTCCATTTACGTAGAAAGTGAAAATATTTTTGAATTATAGTATGTTAAGGAGCTATTTAAACCCCTATTTTGAAACATTCTTTATTGGTACTCCACTTGTATTGGTCTTACCGTGATGTTATAGCCTATAGTCTTCCTCAACAAATGGGCTATCTAACACTGAAAGAATTCGGACCAGTAGTTCCTGAGATTAGCGCGTTCAAACAAACAAACAAACAAACAAACTCTGCAGCTTTATATAATATTAGTATAGATAGAGAGAATATTAGAAAGAGATAAAGTTTCGTTAGCTCTTGTTCGATTTCTGTTGGCTGTTATTCAAAACGATCTTTAGGATTGTCTATATACTACATACGATTACTACTATGGGCAGCCCATTTCCGTTATTTCGAAAAACAATTTTAATCAAGGTCTGATGGAAATGGACACCTTCCAAAATCCATTAATGGCGCTCTAATAAGCTGTAAGGTTATACGAAATTATAAGCATTCCATTTTAGCAGAGAAAAACGAGAAAAACTCCGAATGAAAAATGTATGTGAATACTGTCGATGATTCACATGAAAAAACGAATAAAACACATTATCGGAATTTTGGTACAAATGTATTTTGTGTTAAAACATATTTCACAATGTAAATGGTTGGACTTCGGGTCGGCCTTTTTTTATTGCTTATATTGGTGGAAGAGCTCATGACCCACCTGCTGTTAAATGGATATCAGAGCCCATAGATATCTACAACGTAAATGCCGCCACCCACCTTGAGAGAGTTCTAAGGTCTCAGTATAGTTACAACGGCTGCCCCACCCTTCAAACCGAAACGCATTACTGCTTCACGGTAGAAATAGACAGGGTGGTACCTATCCGTGCGGACTCACAAGAGGTCCTACCACCAGTAATTACGCAATTATAATTTTGCGAGTTTAAATTTTATTACACGATGTTATTCCTTCACCGTGAAAATCAACCGTGAACATTTGTCAAGTACGTATTTCATTAGAAAAATTGGTACCCGCCTGCGGAATTTGAACACCGTTGCATCGCTAGATACGAATGCACCGGACGTCTTATCATTTAGGACACGACGCTTTGAATTTTACAAAACTTTCCTAAAATTTCAAAATATTACTAAATACTCAATTGGAACCTTCCTTAAACTCCCCAATGATCTTTTTTACAGATTCGTGCGTACCATACTACGTGAAAGTTTCCGATCAATGCGGCTTTACCATAAGTTAAAAAAATTTAATGGGGCTTGTCATAATCAACAAAACGATCCTTAAAGTAGAATTTGCAGTTGTTGGGTGTTGTCGCAAACCAAGCCAGTTTTTGTTGTATCTAACATGTTTCCACCCGCAAATGATGTGCACCGTAACAACGGGTTGACAGTTGCCCGGATTCGGTTCAGGAGAGTCATTTGTCTTTCTTTATCCTAATTACGTGATGAAAATTTATAGCCATCCTAGACGGAACTTGAAAGGGATCCTCTGCAAAACGTGACGAAAGATACAGAGTGAAAGTACGTTGTTTGTAATTAGGTTATATTATATTTTAATAATGATTAAGCGGCGTTCAGGGTAAAAATTAGATGAATACAAAGAAAATTAGTTAAGGAAAAATCGCTATTATTTTTATAATCCTGAGAGTACTTTAAACGATCCTTTTATTGGAATTATAAAAGTTTCCTAATTAATTTCAAAGTGGAAGAAGCACATTTAGTTTTGTTGTCTCAATCAATAAAGATTTTATTGAGATTTATGAAAAAAGATAGAAATATTTTTTTCATAGACAATTTTTTTCATCAAAGGCATGTAAACATACGATGTACTTTACTGCTGAGAAATGGGTGAGAACTCATTTAATATTAAGTGATTATCAGAGTCTTCAGACACCACAACGTGAATCTTGGGAGTCTTAAATAATCGCATGACTACATCATTGCAGAAATAAGCAAGATAGGGCGAACTTTTTTCTGGTGTACCTCTTGTTAGTCCGCACGGGTAGGTACTACCACCTCGCCTGTTTCGATTTAAAGGCTGGGGCATCCGTTGTAACTATACTGAGACCTTAGAACTTATATCTTAATGTGGGTGGCGCATTTTCGTTCTATTTACGTTCTATTACATCTAAGCAATAAAAAATAAATAAAAATAAAAACTTTACTACATTATATTACTTTCTAAGAGTATAACCAGAAGCCGTTCGTGTATATTTTTGTATGCTATCGATAATAACGAAAGTATATCTTGTCAAAACACGGGCACTTATCAAAGAATTTCTTGAAACTCATTACGCGGTGCCTGCCACAGATGATTTGAGTACCTTAAATTGCCGATTTCGATGAGTGAACCCTATTTATTTCAGGGGGTTCCAACCTTCTACGAGGTTCCCACGCCTCGATTCTTCGCAGATCAGTTGCTCTACCACAGCAGCTTCGTAGAGCTACATTGATGTAGTGGTCTTGAGTAGTAATTGATGGCTTGAAAAGTGGCTTGCTTGTGTCCCTGAAATCGGAGATTTTGATAAGTGAACCCTCTCAGTTAATAGAAACCTAATGAGTAGAACGATGTTATTGAAACATGATGAAATAATCAAACGAAAATTACATTATGATATAATGAACGTAGCACGTTCAAAGCGAAGCGTAGTTTTAATATTATATTTACTAAAATAAATAAAAACACAGTATCATTTGGGTAAGCTGTAAGTGAGCAGCAATTATTTTTGTTAAAAATAAATAAAGACCTGGATCTGATGTTTTAATTACAGGCCTTTGATGTTGTAAAATAAATAAGGGCTCTTTTATCGGCAATGTCATCGGTGGTCATGTTTTTTGGATGATTTAATTTTCGATAAAATTTCAAATTTAGATCGTAAACTAATTTCCCAGAAAATACCCGTCTGAAAGAGGTATCTTTGACGTAAAATTTGAATATCGCAAACACGATCATGTCTTTTTAGAAGTGTAGACCCGCTTAGACGAGTTTGAAACCCCTATACTTTGTTTAAATAAAAAATTTAGCCGAATAGATCTCACTATTAAGACAACGGCTATCCAACCTTCCAAATAAATATTTAATTTTCATCGCCATAGTAATTGGATTCAAAGTACACAACTAACAAATAATATAGTCCTATTACTCAAGATAATAGTTTGGAAATCCGTCGAGTGAGAATTACAAAACGTAGCGGACACCACTAGGCGGGTTAGGTGCTGGCAAAACATACCTAGTTCCCAGTTGGCTGAGCTCTTCTGTTCTAGCCAAACGGCAAGGTCTCTGGACCAGCCACGATCCTTTCCTAAGCAGACATTAACTCTAGCTCTAGTTAGTCTGGATAAGGCTAATAGTCAGACGGACTATTACAATTATCCGTTATCATGTAGGCATTTTAAAATTAGTGTGTACTAAAGGATTTCTGTGTAATGTTCAAGCCCAAAAACATTTATTTAAGATTTAGTTCCATAACGAGCAATCCATTTGACGCTGTTTTGTCCCTTTCGCAAACAATTAAGTCTATTGTGTACCTCAGACATGACACATCTCACCGACAAGGGTGCGGCTCATTGACCTAGAAAAACTGGAAGCGTTTTTTCATTGCACTATTTAATGTAATAGTAAAAAATCAAATCACTGGTGGTAGGACCTCTTGTGAGTCCGCACGGGTAGGTGCCAGCACCCCCCCTATTTCTGCCGTGAAGCAGTAATGCGTTTTGGTTGGAAGGGTGGGGCGGCCGTTGTAACTATACTGAGACCTCAGAACTTATATCTCAAGGTGGGTGGCGCATTTACGTTGTAGATGTCTATGGACTCCGGTAACCACTTAACGCCAGGTGGGCTGTGAGCTCGTCCACCCATTTAGCAATAAAAGTAAAATAATAGGATAAAATAGGATAGACTCGACAAACATGGTAAGAATTTCTGTTAGAATTTTGTAAAATATGTATATCATGTATTTTGAGCATGCGACAACCTCTCCTGCTCAGGTATCAGAACAGACATCTTGGGTGACGGGTACACGGACAAAGCTGTTTACGGTATCCTATCCTCTAACGCTGTTATAAAACTCAGGCAAAAGGGGATTTTCATTTTCTGATTGCTACCTGATATTGATCAGATATTGGAAAGCACTGTGAAACAAAGCTCTTTCTAAAATCGTTACGAGGCAAAAATATCTCTGGAAACACACTGTGCATTAATGATTTTAGGTAGTATGGATGAACTTTGATCCAATGGCAAGAGACTTGGTGGCAAAAAGCTGCAGAGCACTCCGTGGTACATTTGGTAAAAAATACAGAACTAACTAGTATTTGAGGAAGATCCTTATGGATCGAAGTGTGTATTCCTAGGCCCTCAACTGTCAAATAAGATCAACCAGTCTATAAATACGCTGAGTTATAAGTTGTGAAGTTTTCAAGTCGTTAGTAATCATTCGTCATATAACAATATCACATCACACATCATACTCATAATATTATTTACGTCACATAATAATAATTGTTTAGAAGATCGGAAACTTGTCAGAAGATTTCTGCTTAGGATTGTCACATCACTCGATATGAAATCGCCGGGCATTCTTATCTCTAGGGATGCAACCACTTTAAAAGTTAGTAAAATATGAGAATGAGACGATATTGAAACAAAACCTGAAACAGTTATTAGGAGACCATCTTGTCTGTCATCATCTAAAATTATATGTTATCTTGTCTGTTATATTACAATCAGTGAGGGGTTATTTTGCACTATTAGAACTTTTTTTTAAAATAAATTAATCATTGTTTTTAAAGCGTTAATACGAATTACGATCCCGATAAAATTTCCCGGTCACATTAATAATTATTAAGTTCATTCCAAATAGTTCAGACATCTGTGTTTAAGTAAACGCACACACAATTAATATTTTTGTTTGTTCAGGTCATCTGTGTTGTGCTGTAATATATTTCACGAGTACAAGCAGTGTTTATTTGATGAAGGCTTCTTTCAGTAAATAAATGCTAATTTGTCGATTTAAAATCATTCAAAAAACTTTGAAATAAATGAAAATGAAATTTGAAAAAAACCACAACCTCTTTCAAGAAACATATTAATAACATTACGTGATAAA
This sequence comes from Bombyx mandarina, assembly GCF_003987935.1. The sequence continues at coordinate 473,374 of NW_021011599.1, forward strand.
CAGACAGAATCGTTTAGGCTTAGTAATAATATTAATTTGCCCAAAAATCAAATTCGAATACCGAAAATTTCTCCGAAACCTAATTAATGAACCATCCAATTTACCCTATTAACAATTCAGTTAACAATTTTAGATTATTTTAAGCCTCTAGATAAACGCATGTTAGATCTCGAACGAAACTCAATTCACCGTGTACAAGAAGTTAGACAAAGTATGAGACTAAGTTTACAGAGTTTCCCGTTTCCACAGAATTGAACATGACAAGTATACTGGTGTTGAAAATTGTTTTCTCCATTCAACGAATGTTTGATGTATCAAAGCTAATTAAATAAATTTCTGGTAATGGTAATATTTCATTTAGTTTTAAATTTAACATCACACTGATAAATATGAAAGACAAACATGAGAAAAGCATATTTATATTTAAGTGGAAAGCATATGTAGGCCCAGATATCTGTGTCAAGAAAATGAGTTCTCTTGCATCGGAAGACTCGCACGTGGGTTGAGAGCAAGAAAGAATAGAGGTTTCACTTGAGTGAAGAGACTTCCACCACTTTCAGATGGATCAGCTGTAAAGTTTATTTATTGCATAAATAGGCGAATGAGCTCAGGGCTCGCTTGATTTTACGTGGTTACCGAAGACCACATACGTGCATAGGTATATAGGCATATATGTTTACAGTGTGAATACTGTACAACACTGTTTTGAGGTCTCAAGTTTATTATAACTGCGGTCCCTTCAAAGCAAAACTAACATGTGTGTGGCAGCAGAATCTATTTCTGTGGTATATGCCTTACACGTACAGCCTTACACGGCAGATGCCATAGTCGTAAAGTATTGTATTTAGTTAAAATATTTTCGATTGTTAGAAACCTAATTTTATGTAAATCGGACCATAAACAAATTGAAATATCGATCGCAAATGAACCAACACTGAGCGAAGCAATTGGTGTGTTATTTTCTATTCGTTTCATATAAAGTCTCTTTGAACGAGTTATTCTAATTGAAGATTAATACAAAATAAAATTTACGTTGTCATGATTTTTTTTAACCCTAACTTAATACGAGACATTTTTACTCTCACACTCTGTCACGTACAGTCAGAGAGAACAATCATTTTAAATTATAAACAATCAACTAATTTTGTATTAAAATTAACATTAAACATTGTTATGGTCGTCTGTACTATGTACGTCGGTGACAGAATGGAATTAATTAAATTTGTGTGTACTCTAAAGATTACATGCGCCGCCCGTGCTTGGCCGTGCGTTAATCTATTATTAAAATGCAACTGCATTATGTACTCATATAACAATTTATGAAAAGCTTTTGTTCACGAATACAAACGAAGTGAACAAATTGTGTATTGATGTTTTTCTGGCCATTGGCGGCCATTGATTGGCTGGCCATGTAATCGGGTGGATTTTAATTATTTGTTGGTGGCTGGGAATTATTTGGCTGGGAATTGGATACGTGAATTAGTTCTTTTTTGAGACAGTTTTTTAAACATGAATTGGGTTCAAGAAATGGGATTGGATAAAAAAAATATTTATTAATGACCCTTCGGGCCTTTGGTTACTGATACATAATTGAACTTCCATTGAAATGTGAATTAGAACTAGATTAACATAAAAATATGATTTCAAAATTAAAATAAGTAATTAACTAAAGATTAATTTATGTTAAATATGATACTAATGGTCCGGCGGATGGAATGACACAATTGAAGATTAGCGAAAAAAATGGTCGTAAAATATTTCTTTGTAATATTTATTTTCATTCTCGTCTTGGTCAATTTCTATCATCGAATTCTACAAGTTATTGCAAGTCACAAATGTCGTGTTTTGCAACTAAGACCCTCAGCACATGATAGGGCAGAATCCGAGAGACGCAAAAAAACAAGACTGGCTTAGAAGGTAGATGATGAACATCCATTTACTTGGGGCGATGTTCCAACGATAGGTAGACGTTATTTTCTTTCGACTAACATTAAGGAATTTACCTTTTTCAAGAGTTTTAATGTGCTTCAGTAAAAAGAGCAGGTTCGTAAATTTACTGATACATCTAGCTTTTGAGACAATCTGAAAATTACAACCATACGATTTAACGAATTTTCAATAAACCGGAGCATCCATCAAATTAAAATGAAGAGAAATAAAAAGCAGCTGTAAAATCGGAAGCTCGAGCTGTATCTCATAGACGCAAAAAGCTCATATCATAGGAAATTGAAAATAAATTCCTTTAAGCTTTCAATTACCTCAATCGAGAATATCGAGCTTCAGTAGACGTAAATTTACATCGCACATAGATACGTCACACCGAATGAAAAATTCTCCCCTGGTTTTACGTATATGTAGAAAAATTTATATACATAGTTTTGCTTTATATGGAGTTTACACGGAGTTTCGTTTTTTTTATACAATATGACATAGATATTTACTATCAAATATGGTTTATAAAATGGAACATTATTACATGTGTTTTTTTTTTATTGCCCTTATAGGCAGACGAGCTTACAGCCCCCCTGATGGTAAGTGGTTACCGTCGCCCATGGACTTCAGCAATGCCAGGGGCAGAGCCAAGCCGCTGCCTACCGCTTAATACTCTCCACAAGCCTCTTTTAAAGAAGGACATGTCATAGCGTTCAGGAAACAACGTGGAGCTCATTCCATAACCGAATGGTACGTGGCAAAAAAGACCTCTGGAAACGCACTGTCGATTACCGTAGTGGCTCCAGGTAGTATGGATGAACTCAACTCCGGTGGCGTGCGGTGCGATGGTAAAAACGAGATGCCGGTATCATCTCGAACAATTCCTCAGAGAACATAATTATTTGGATTTTTAAGTGTTACGGCAGGCTTGTAGTGAAACAATGATTTCTTCATAGGTTTATATTGTTACAAACATTTAGAAAAGGCGTAAAGCCTTAAAGATTTTAAGCATGAATTATTAATTCATGAATTTCGGCGAAAATCCTGATAATAAGTGACTTGCGTCAACACTTAATCCTCTTACAGTGAGTACACAAGTCCTGGAAGGCGTCAATGTCAGAATTATTAATCACACATCCGAACTCTTACGAGCACAATAACTTAGCGGAGTTGCCATTCAAAGTTACCAACTAAAAGGACGGGAGCTCGTGTTGGACAAGGCCTTAGACCTTNTCACGAAATACGGCGAAAATCCTGATAATAAGTGACTTGCGTCAACACTTAATCCTCTTACAGTGAGTACACAAGTCCTGGAAGGCGTCAATGTCAGAATTATTAATCACACATCCGAACTCTTACGAGCACAATAACTTAGCGGAGTTGCCATTCAAAGTTACCAACTAAAAGGACGGGAGCTCGTGTTGGACAAGGCCTTAGACCTTCCGACCTCTCAAGCATCGGTCTAACGGGTTGTGTACACGATTCAAACTTATAGGTGAATTGTGAATTTTTCGCTTTTAACAGTTAGAATATGCTATAGGTACTAACTAAAAGACTTCTTTAAGATCACTCGAAGATAGGATCAAGTGAACGTGGAATTTAGAAAATGATGAGGACCGTTAGTGAATCTTAAATTAAATTTTTAAGATAGAAATTTTTTGAAAAATATTCTGAGAAATCGTTACACTTCGACCCATGAGATATTTATTTTCTATCAAAATAACACCTGACAGACAACACCTAAACAATACACTAAGAACAATACAAGCATCCATTTTTTTACTTGTACACCTTAAAAACCTTACAGAATTCACTTACTTTTATGTTTGTATCTAACAATCAACGGACAATAAGGTATGCTAGAAATGAATATGCTTATATTATGTAGTATTATATAGTCTTTTACTGGTGGTACGACCTCTTGTGAGTCCGCACGGGTAGGTACCACCGCCCCGCCTATTTCTGCCGTGAAGCAGTAATGCGTTTCGGTTTAAAGGGTGGGGCAGCCGTTGTGACAATACTGAGACCTTAGAACTATATCTCAAGGTGTGTGGCGTTTTTACGTTGTAGATGTCTATGGTCTCCAGTAACCACTTAACACCAGGTGGGCTGTGAGCTAGTCCACACATCTAAGCAATAAAAAAAATATTGTCTTATCAATATTTTGTGTTTTCTTATGGGAAACCTAAAATTTCTCGTAGAAGAAATACATGTGATCACTGGGCCCGGAGTAGTTTCAGTTCAGGCCGATTGATTATCGCAGGTAATAACTTATCATAAACAGATTACATCATATTTGTTACGAGTGAACTTTCTCTAATTGTGTAAACGAGCCATTACCGATTACCGATTGTACCTTCGGAGGGTCAGAGTAAGGAAACGTCAAAACCACGCATCAATATTAAGCCATTAACTAAGGTTTGTTCGGTGGAGGCACAACGACTTTGACAAGTTGTACTGAGATGTTAGGTTAACATGTTTTGTAGATAAATTTTATAAACGCAAGTACACAATTATATATATTTATTATATTGGGGAAAAAGTCTTTTCGCATAGTATAGTCCTGACCTTGCACCTTCAGATTTCCACCTGTTTCGGTCTCTTCAGAATTCTTTAGGCAGTGTCAGGTTAACATCACGAGAGGACTGCCAAAACCAATTGTCGCGGTATTTTAATCAGAAGCCCCAAAATTTCTATAGCAATGGAATCATGTCCCTACCTACAAGATGGCAAAAAGCTATCGAACAAAATGGTACCTACATATTTTAGTTAAATGTGAATAAACTATATTAAAAAATGTTTTGAATTTTCTTAAAAAATACGAAGAAACTTTTCCCCAACCTATTCTATAATTAGAGTATTTAGAGCCATTAATTTAGTCTGTGTCTTTTCAGTCAAAGGAAATTAAAGCTCTGCTAAATAGATCGGGTACATTGCGGGCTTCTTTAACTAATATCCGGGAGATCGTATGATGTGCCCGAAGAACCTCATACCACGTTCATGGCAGATGGGAGGGAGTATTTTTTGGATGTTTAGCTCTATTAAAAGGAACTTCTTACTTCTCTTAGCAGTATATGGTATTTGGATCATGTTCCATCACACCCAAATTTCAAAGGCATCGACCATGCTTAATAAGGTCGTAAATTTGTTCATTACAGAAAACAAAATAAGAAACTCTTAATAAATAAAAAATAAAGATAATTTGTACCAATCAAAGATCATCATCATCATTATCCTGCCCTTCTCCCAGTCACCTGGGGTCGGCGCAACGTGTTTTCTCCTTCCATACTCTTCTATCATATACCATTTCTTCGCTCACTCCCCTCTTACCCATATCGTCTTTCACGCAATCTATCCATTTCTTCTTACATCTACCTCTTCCTCTATATTCTTCCACATTCATAGCTAACACTCTCTTACCTACCTCATTTTCATTTCGTGTTATTACATGTCCATACCATCCCAAACGCGCACTTCTCAGCTTCTCTGTCACAGGTGCCACTTTCAGACTTCCTCTAACATATTCATTCCGTATTTTATCCATTCTCGTTACTCCACACATCCATCGCAACATTCGCATCTCTGCTGCATGCAAGCGCCTTTCACCAATTTGTACCAATCAAAGATATGGTACGAGTAATAATACCCTATTTNTTACATGTCGATACCATCCCAAACGCGCACTTCTCAGCTTCTCTGTCACAGGTGCCACTTTCAGACTTCCTCTAACATATTCATTCCGTATTTTATCCATTCTCGTTACTCCACACATCCATCGCAACATTCGCATCTCTGCTGCATGCAAGCGCCTTTCACCAATTTGTACCAATCAAAGATATGGTACGAGTAATAATACCCTATTTTCAGGCTTAATGTATACTTGGCACGACTGCAACACTCAATTGTCCTCTTAGAAGTCCGATTTTTAAGAGTAAAAACCCGTTTCGAATCTCGATTACGCCCAGCAGAAACAGTGATCAACGGCAGCTACAAGCTCCGAGCGTGTTTCGTGTATTTGGCACTAGTCACTAGGCATTGTCTCTAATTAAACCGGGATCAGATGTAGTGGTTACGGCGGAGCTCAAACGATGCCGCCACGTTTTTGGTTTCAGGCCAACAAGCTTCTTGTGACCCTTTGATGCCCGCGTACGGTCCGACGAACAAGGCAACGTTCTGTTTGTATTAAACACGATTGATATATTTTTTTCTTAATTGACTCTAATTTTGTATTTTTATAGTTCACACGGTTATCTAGGTGTCTAGAAATTATCGAAATTTTCAATAATGATGTTAATAGTAAAAACTATTATAGAAAGAAAAAATAATAATTAAAAAACTATTAGTCGACTCGTACAAAAATAAAATATTTTTATTATATATTTATAACCAAGAGCATTAATGGAAAATAAATTGAAATAATTTATTTTTGTACATTATATGACATATTTTAAACAAACTCTAGGTACTTTGAAGTGCTTTGAAACGCCTTCTCTCGATTAAATAATATGTAATCAAAATATCAAGTGGGCTATGGACGTTCAATTCGTTTTAATCTCAAGCGTTTTACATATTATTTTCAAATCGAAAATGTATTGGTAACTGCATTATCTAGCACGGCATCGGCGAATTTCTGACCTCGTTTGGCCTTCAGCTAGGACCTAAAAGTGCGGCGGTGCTATTAAAACTTGGAACCAAGCAACATCGTTAGAGCACAACGGGACCGCACGGAGACGTGGTAACCTAGTAATGACCCCCAATAATATTTTATTTGATTGCAATTTCAAACTAGATTCATTCAAATTGGTAGGTAAGTGGTCGCGGCCTAACAACTTGTCCGGTGTATACGTACGAAACGTATACACTTTTTATATATTTTATATAACGTATACTTTTCTATAATCAATTTAATTCTACATTAATTTAAATTAAAATAATTTTAATATTTAAAACGTAACACGTGTTCTGGATTGACTTTTATAAATAAGGAATAAAGTCGTGTAATAAAAAAATGTATATGGAAAAAATGTGTATATGGCGTAACTACTTGTAGAGTTTATTCTTGCGGAGGTAGGTACCGTAGGTACTGTCATCTTCCTATCTCTGCCGCAAAGCCATACAATATAATTGACATTTCAACCTCATACCTCGAGATGGGTAGCGGTATTCATGTGGCAATATTCTTTCTGGCTTTGGTGTCTACTCTATACTAAGTCAGCTTGATCCTCATCAAAGGGAAAAATGGAAATAAAATTGTTGTATGTAAGTTTGTGTTTTTTTTCTTTCGCAAACCTAACAAATACCTAATCCTATTCCTTTCTTCTTTGTAGCTTCTCAAACGATATAGTCTTCGGTAATCTGAGTAATGCGATTATTACTTTATTGCTACACAAACATTTAAAAGATCCGTGCGAGCTATAAAAAGTTTATATAATCGCCATCGGGTTGTATCAACGAAAATTTCAAAGTATTCAAGTAGTAAGACTTGACACTGTCGATGAACGCAGCGGTTCCAGATAATATGGATGAACCCTGCTCCGATGGCAGGAGGTGCGATGATAAAAAGGAGATGAGGGGATCATCTCGAATAATTCCTCAGAGCATTCCCCATGGACCATGCGGTATAAAACACAGAGAGAACCGAAGTCCCTCCGTAGACCCAGAGGTTCCAAGCGATCCGCGAGAGCAGGACTATCGACCATCCGAACAGCCCGTTTCTGTATGGAGTCAAATGGAAGTAGCTGGTATTTGGGAGCCCCGGCCCAGAGGTGAGAGCAGTACTCCACGCGAGGTCGGACCTGCGCTTTATAAAGTGCAAGTCTCTGTCCAGGCGTGAAATACCTCTGTAGAGGACTCCCAACATTTTAGAGGCCAATTTGGCTTTACCTTCCAAATGACTCCGAAACTGGACATCGCTCGAAATTTCGACCCCCAGAATTCCGATACTCGCGGAAAGCTGCAAGGATACTCCTTGAAATTCCGGCGCCATGACAAAAGGGTCCTTCTTCGCAGTGAACGCATAAACCTGTGTCTTCAATGGGTTGAACTGAACTGAATTCAGTTTACCCCACTTGGAGACCCGCCCCAGAGAGTTCTCCACTTCAGATACAAGTTTTAATCGCCTCTCGTGTACAACGCTTCGAGAGAGACTCTGATGGCCGATATATCACGCATCCCCCGTGCTATCATCCGCATAGCAATGCATGCCATCAATAGATAGCATGTCATTGATATGCAGTATGAAAAGCGTGGGGGAGAGCACTGAACCTTGTGGAACACCAGCGTTGATGGTCATGGTATCGGAGCAGCAGCCGTCGACGACAACTGTGATGCTCCGTCCATCCAAAAAGCTAGCGATCCACTTGCAGAGTCCCTCAGGGAGCCCGTAACTGTAAAATTAACAAATATTGGCTCTTTGGAATACTACATACCTATATATTGTTACGCGCTGGGGCTCGGGATAAATAAATGCTCCACCAAAGTACAACTAAAAACTGTATTCAACACTTAGAACACTTACAAACACTTTAAAATTCCCAATTCACTTCTTCCGCTTCGCTTCAGATGATCCGTTCGCTGTTTCGCTTTAAGTAGTTCCGATTACTAACTGACTGCGTGCCATCTCTGCAAGCTTTTATAGCCGATCCCACATCCCTAGAATTATCGAGAATATTCCACACATTTCGAGTATTTTGTTTCCGCTATCTGACAATAGATGGCGTTGTACTTCTCGAGCGTTCTAGGTGCTACTAGATCCTTCGATATTCGTTCGACTATTCAGCGATAGATGGCGTTACTCTTACCGGCGTAACAATATGCAGCATATAGATTTGTACTTTCATAACAAACCTATAACAAAGTTTCGTAGGTCAAACATTTTGATATAATTCAACAGAATCGACGCAAGTTCTGAGTGCGGTCCTGCGGTTAACGCTTTGGCTTCCGATGCAACACACTGCACACAGTTGCATACTTCCGCTAACTGTACTAATGGGAACAATAATGTAATACTACAACAACTAGTAGGAATTTAAAAGCTTAATCAGCTCATATCAAATAGAGCGATTTCATAGTATATTATAACTCTCATTTTAAATTTCTAGGATACATATTTTGCTTTTTGTTTAGTATAATAATAGTACTAAGTGGTTCTTATAGATCATTCGGAGCCTCTGAGTCTATAGGGGGACTCTGTTTCTCTCTGTTTTGTTACCGTATGTTCCACAGGAATTACTCAGAGGAATTGATTGAGGTGATTCCATGATATCGCTTTGCACTCCCAACCATGGAACGGAGCTAATCTATACTATCTAGAATCAGACTGAGGTCGAGCTTGTAAATATCTTCACTTTTTTGTAACCACCAGAGTAATCATTAAAGTAGTGATTTGTTGGAGGCGGCGGATGTATGATGTATATCCAAAGCAAACACTGTTTCCAACTATTTAGGTACGAGGTTTGATCGTATCTGTAAGAGTTCTCAGCAGGAAGCAACAGCTTAGCTGTGTCCCTAGCATTGATGTTGTCCACAAGCGACGGTGGCCTTTCATTCGTATTTTCATCTCCCTGAAACGGCAATAAATAAAAAAGGCATGAAACTAAAAACAGAATTATTTTTAATGACTCATGTAATTGAACTATTTCTTATTTTTTGAGAGTAGTGACAGTTGAGCTTAAAAACTCGATATACAACAAACGTTAGTAAAACTCGTAACTCGGACAAGCTTCACGACAGAGGAAACGAGTCACTCAGATCAGGATAGTATTTAGAAAATCCGTTGTTACATTTTTTTATAACTAAAAGAAGCAAAACTAGTAATTTCACATAAATTATAATTGTATTCTCTCTCAGAATTAATTCGTAGTCGAGAAGAAGAACAGGATTATGATCTCTCCCGAATCCTGGCCTCCCAAAGATTTCATATCTCATTTATATGCCGTTTTGGGAATCGGTGAGGAAGACCCAAGGAGATAAACGTTGCGCTACACGCGACTTCATACGATGAATAACCGTACTGCCCGACCTACGCTAGTTCTCCTAGCGGGGTGTCTCGGGAGTATAAATTGGCGACGCTATCTTATCGGGACTCAGATTTCCATCCGACCCAGAGGCTTGGTTGCTATAGCAGGGATCAATTAGTTGAACCATCCAGTGCGGGCAGGTTGGTATCCTCTTCCGCAACCACCCGTTGCCACCGAGGTGGGGACCAGAGAAAGGCTTTCGAGCTCCGATCCCTGTAAAAGGTGTTCCATTCGGTGAAGGTCACGCATAAAAGAGGCAGCCCCACCACGCGCTACCAGTATACTAGCTACTAGCACTTTTAAAGAGCAGTGGAAGAATAACCAGATCGCGGTATATCGCTTGCTACCCAATAGGCTGGTTCTGATCTTCCTACGACGATAGGCTACCAGACCTATAAAATAGGGTGACATTCCCTCTCGATTAAATATAGTGCGACGGGAGGTTTTTAGTCGGTTTACAAGACATATTCCGCTCACCGCCAATAACGTGTAAGCGAAAGTCCAGCGATTTCATCCTGACCAAAAACAGGTTTTTTGGGTAAAATAATAACTGAATGACGTTTTCTGTTTAATTTCGGTTTCTAGTCAATAACGATATCTTCAAACTTTGATATATCGCATCGCATATAAATTTCACAGTGGCTATTTCTCTTTTATAAAATCTCATTTGTACCTCTTATTGCTGGACTTGCAATTTCCTCAACAATTTACTATTTCAATTTCTTAGTCTATAACTCTCTGATTCGGACCTGTTTCGTTGTTATTGTGGATCTTAAAGTAGCCGTGTTTACTGACGGTCTGGACATAACCACATCACGGCAGTCCATTTACCCACTTCGACCCACTATTATTGTTTAAAATAATACCTGCAGTAGAGTTTATACAGTCTAATTTCAAACATTTACATTTTTTTTAAATAAAATAATCAAGTAGTACGATTTATTTAATTAAATGTAATTGTACGTACAGCGTGTTAAAGGTGTCGTTTTACGATATTTCTTCGAAGCCAGCAGTTTTAAATTTAATAACTGCTATTATTTTAATAATTGTAATATTATTGTGCTATGGTAGCTCGGTTGTTTTTAGTAGCGTCGGGCTCCTGTAAGGATTTAAAACTTCAATGTTTTAATGTTACAAAAGCTACTATCTCTATATTATATAAAAATGAATTACTGTTCGTTAGTCTCGCTAAAACTCGAGAACGGCTGAACCGATTTTGCTAATTTTGGTCTTGAATTATTTGTGGGAGTCTACAGAAGGTTTTAAAAAGTAGATAAATATGAAAATTCTCCGAACTAAATAAAAATAACAATTTTATTTTTCCTTTGCTGTGTCCCCCGTCGGACCGATTCCTTTTGTTTGTTTTAAGTTTATTTTATACAAAAGTTTAGGTCTTTTATTTATCGATTGAGGCACTCCGAAGTCTGCCGGGTCAGCTAGTTTTAAATATAAAACTCGTAATCGTTCCTGTTATAAAAGTAAATTTATGAAATACTGAACAAATAACGCTAAATCGAATCGAATGTAATAATATTAATAATAAAATTAATATGTGTGCAATGCACGTGTAGGAGAAGTGAAACCTTCAGAGCAGTAAGTATGCTATCTCACTGTTTCGCGTGCAAATCCTACAAATGTGTCACTTTTCAAATGTCATTGAAATGACGGTGAACCGTCAATGTCACTCATATCACATAACATGTGTCACCCAAATCGTCTACGCCCAAATCACACAATAGAACCGCTAGAACACAAGGTATATGACAGATATATGTGATCTATTTATCAATTTTTTTAAGATAAGTATGCATATATACTAGTTACGAACAAAAACTTTTGAACCGTCGGTTTACCGACCAATTACACGCAGTCAGTGATAGATCTTCCATTTTTCGTCATTTCGTTACCTCCCAAAATGTTTTCAATTCAAAATATTACATTTCACATTCAACGATCTCAAGCTGGGATTGTCTCTTCTACTGGAAACATACGAAGAGCCAGAGAACCCAACGTCGAAGCCATCAACTTGATATAATCTTCTTGATATCTTATTAATACGATGTAAGGGCGATTATCATCATCATAATTTACCTTAAATTCTTCTGTAAGTCTTAGCTTCAACACTTTTTAGAATCTTCTCTTACTCTGTGTATGTACTTTGTCTTACACGTTACAGCTCTAAGTATATTTGTGTGGGTAGCCTAATATCGCATCGTGAGCTATGCGTCAAAAGTGTAAGGGATTTTTTTTTGTTTTTCCATGTTTGTAGTTCTGCAGACCCATGCATTGGATAATGGAGTCATTCTAGAAAATAGACACATATTATTAAACGATAGTATTAGAAAAACGGATACGATAGTTTTTATTTTAATAATGCATAAAATACTTACTGGTGGTAGCACCTCTTGTTTACTGGAAGAAGGTCAACTCTTGTGAGTCCGCACCTGCCTATTTCTGCCGTTAAGCAGTAACGCGTTTCAGTTTGAAGGATGGGGCAGCCGTTGTAACTATACTGAGACCTTAGAACTGATATTTCAATGTGGGTGGCGCATTTACGTTCTATTTACGTTCTATCACATCTAAGCAATAAAAAAATAAAAAAAAAACTACGAGATTATATTACTTTATACGAGTATAACCAGAAGCTGTTCGTGTATATTTTTTTGTATGCGATCGATAATTATGAATGTCATATCTGTCAGAACACGGGCACTTAATAAAGAATTTCTTGAAACTCATTACGCGGTGCCTGTCACACATGGCTTGAGTACCTTAAATTGCCGATTTCGATGAGTGAACGATGAGTGATTGTGAGTCCGCACGGATAGGTATCACCACCCCGCCTATTTCTGCCGTGAAGCAGTAATGCGTCTCGGTTTGAAAGGTGGAGCAGCCGTTGTAACTATACTGATTCCTTAGAACTTATAACTCAAGATGGGTGGCGACATTTACGTTGTAGATGTTATGAGCTCCGTTAACCACTTAATACGAGCTGGGCTGTGAGCTCGTTCCCCAATCTACGCAATAAAATAAAAAAAATACTGCTCGCAACGTAACGAAGTTAAAAATCAATTGACGCCTGAGGTCGACGGACTTTAAAGTCTGCCGATGACGATGAAGACGAGATCTGCAAGCAGCCTTCGCGTTCCATTGCGGGATCACAAATTGTGTGCTTAAGAAAACAACAAGGATTTTGTTTAATAGATTAATATTGTTTTCTTATTACTTTTGATTTATACATATTCCATTTTGGATTCGGTATATTTACAGCCCGCATTCGAACACGTATTATTATTTAAAGAAATCAAAGCAATATATTGGCAGAAAATCCAAGCAATACACGTGCCAATAAGACCGGCTCTATTTCTTAAGGAAAATATGAATTCGACGCAGCTGCTTAGTGATCGTAACTTGGAACCCGTAAATATGTACATACAATACTTGAGCTTTTTATTTATCTTTAGCTTAGGAAAGTGTTGATTTTTTAAAATTTAAATCATTGTAAGGGCAAGTTTGAAAGAAATATATGATTGAATTGCTACAACTTAAAATTTTAATTATTTTAAGTTAATTACTTGAAATTCTCACCGTTTTCTTTATGAATCACTCAGTATGTGGTCTATTTCAAATTGGCTTTTTTTATTGCTCAGAAGGGGGGACGAGCTCACAGCCCACCTGGTGTTAAATGGTTATTGGAGCCCATAGACATCTACGACGTAAATGCGCCATCCACCTTGAGATATAAGTCCTAAGGTCTCAAGCATAGTTACAACGGCTGCCCCACCCCTCAAACCGAAACGCATTACTGCTTCACGGCAGAAATAGGCGGGGCGGTGGTACCTACCCGTGCGGACTCACAAGAGGTCCTACCACCAGTTCGCTTTTGCGAAACCTATGTATTTAATAAACATGAATATTTTGTATCAACTCACTACTGAACTTCGTACAGAACGGTGATTATTGTTGTGCAAGCAGTGAGACTTCGAGAAAATTCAATTTGCTCGTACGAAGCGGAATGCAAGCAAGCCTTCACACACTTTATTGGTACTAATAAATGCACTCGTTAGTTACTCACCAATTTATTACAGGTCTCGCACCTGCTACACTCATAAACTTTGTTGCTTTTCCAAGGTAAATAATATAGGCTTATTGGCTTACCGGCAATAATGGCCAGCGCACATTGTGTGATTAGATTTTTTTTTTGCTAATCTCCCATACCGTTTGGGCCATTCTGTTTTTTTTTCTTTTAATACCAGAGCTGATTCGAAGCTAATTTATATTAGTCATTGACTTTTAGTCATTGGAATGGTATTTTTCTGTAACGTAGACAAAGTCACAACAAATTTCTCAAAATAGGTAGTCCATGTGGTTTTAAATTTATTGGAGTCTATAAATATCGCCACATCGATCGTCTTATTGGTCTAATTAAGACCTCATTCAAGTCACAAAGGAGATGACGGCATTCACGCGGTAATGCTTATAAGCTTGGGTATCCATTTGATATTACTAAGAAACCAAAGAGTCCTTACCTGAGGCTATTTAATAAATATTAACTAACTAAATAAATATTAACTAACAATCACGCCACGTTAACTGGTCCCGTGATAAGTTCGTAAAGAACTTGTGTTACAGGTACCAGATAACGGATATAAATGTAAGATTTTTATTATACACATACATATATTTAATATACATCCATAACCCTGGAAAAGACATTTATATTTATCATACAAATATCTTCCCTTGGCGGGATTCGAACCCGCGACCCCCTTGTGTAGTGACCATGTCACTTACCACTACACCAGACGGCCGTTAATGTAAAACCTTTTTTAATCACAACGTTGTTGGGTAGCAATCCGAAAAACAAAGTCCACGGTTGCATTGCATAGCGGCTTTCTGAAAATACCAATCGTAACCTATAAATAGTGGAATAATTTAATTTTAATTTATCTTTTAATTATACAGATTACAAGTTCCGATTAAGAAAATCGGTTTAATATCGATAAGTTTAATAGCGAACTCGGCGTTTGACGCGAATGATTTCAGGCAGACTTGGGGCCGAGTTACTAAGTGTGGACTTATTCCGTAGCAATTAAAACTTTAGCCCGGTTAGTTTAGCCGGAAACGGTCCTTTCTGTATTGTTCCAGTAGCAATTGTAATGTAAACAAAGAAGTGAAGAGACAAAGCGTACTCGAAAACAGTATTTAGCGAAGACTTCGCTGCGTTTCTTTGGGGACCTGCAAAATATGTTTCGTTGTCTTGTATAAAACTATAGTCTCCAACTTGTGTTGCGTTCGGTACCGTTAAATCCGGCTCCATAGTTTCGACGGTAATGGGAGTTTTCGCAGTGCTGTTGCGAAGAGTTTCTTGTTATTGTTACGACTTGTGCAACTGTACTGCGATAGACTCAATACAGATCGATCATAGAATCGATACCGATAGAATAGATCCAATCGTGTCACTAAGCATGTTCGACCCTTAATGGGCCAATGTTTAAATATTTAGTCATTCAATACTGGAGACAGATACGAATCTAATTGATTTTTTTTATTGCTTAGATGGGTCGACGAGCTCACAGTCCACCTGGTGTTAAGATGTTACTGGAGCCCATAGACATCTACAACGTAAATGCGCCACCCACCTTGAGATATAAGTTCTAAGGTCTCAGTATAGTTACAACGGCTGCCCCACCCTTCAAACCGAAACGCATTACTGCTTCACGGCAGAAATAGGCAGGGTGGGGGTACCTACCCGTGCGGACTCACAAGAGATTCTACCACCAGTAAAAATGAGCGGGCAACCTTATGGCCCATCACGGCACACTTCGCGTTAAGGTTGCGATCGAACTTGCCTGGATGGTGGTGGTAGCTACACCTGCTTATCACAAAACAAAATATAATATCCAACATAGTTAAAAAAAAACATATTGAACAATCGTACTATAAAAAATTTGACTTAAATCGTGGATTCTCGCGTCCGAAAATATTAGTTCGTCGCCAACAAAAGTTTTGGCTAAATTAAGACGCCGAACTCGCGACCTATTGCACGATTTACTGTGATGTGGCGTAAGTAAGTACGCAGTGGTCGTAACGGCAGCCGCGGTTTAACTAATTGGCCCTGCCTATTTCTGCCGTGGTACCTACTCGTGCGGACTCACAAGATATCCTACCACCAGTAAAGATACAAATTATGTTTAACACGCTCTTAATGACGAATTGTGTTTTGAAGGGTAATTCAATTTTCAATTTCACAATCCATACAAATTTATAAAACGTATGTACATACATATTGTGATGTATAATAGCTTCAAAATTAAATTTACATTAATTTAGCTTAGAACTTGTGCGCCTGTCAATAAATAGAAGCCATATGACTGCGCACCGATATTGACTACAGATTGGGGCTATAAAATAATAAATTACTACAGAGTAGTGTATTTATTGTGCACCAAATTATTGATAAAATATTCCATCATGTAGAAATACATTTAATAAGCGACTATTCTGTAGTAGTAGTATGTAATATGAGATCAGCGGGCTAATATTTATTTAATGCGTAGTTGTGTGAACCATCACACTGTTCATCATCACGTGAGTGCCGCCACCCCTCTTGCGATTTGAGGCCGAAGTTTCAGTTTTAATAAGGCACGGTAGACGGTCCCTGACCATAAAACATGAAGACTGGAAAGCATCACAATTTGGTGACAGAAATAAACAGGATAGTCATACCTACCCATACGTGCTGTGAGCACCTACGCCCTAACACCAATAGAACAACTTTCACAGAAAACAAATACCAACTAACCATTAAACAAAACAAAGACTTACAAAAACAACGCAACTCACTCAGCTCTTTTAACGTATATACCAGAACCTAATCTATTTTGGGAAATTCGGGAACGAACTTCGTAAATTGCAAGCCGCAAAAATTACATTAAAGCGTCATATAGTTCAATATTCAGTAAGCGACGTGAGATGAACTCCCGCTCGAGAGTTTATCATCGCCCTGTCACTCCACAGTTATTTATGGACCAGTAAACTTGGAAATATATTTTCCTCGCCGGCGGCCGCGCGTCCATTTCAGGTTAAACCCCTCGGGCCAAGGCACTAGACGAGTCGAGTGTCATAAATTTGAAAACTGTTTCGTGAAAGCAAAAAAAAAACGAAACAAATATTTGACGTTCACTCTGAGCCGATCTTCGATAGGCCCGGCTCGGCATCCTGCCCTGGATTTACGGCTGTTTACAAACCAACCGAGTTAAACGCCTGCCGTAAAACAGGGAAACATACTAAGCTGTATATATCACTAAAACATCTATCATATAAAGATGTTATGTTATCTTATAAACGTTGTAAGTGAATTCTACATTTTACAACGTGTACATTTGGTACAAGCCTGTCGTTTTTTGGATTATTTTATAACTCACATAACGCTTTCACGTCAATATAAAAGATGTATCGTAGAATGACGTTGAATCGCGCTAACGACATTTTCAAGATAAGCTTGTACACCGAACAACAACTTTGGTCTATCTTTTATCGGCTACCGAGCAAAAACACCCGCTTAGTGGAAGATCCAGAATTTTCTGGGGCAATCCATCTACTGTCGTCCAGCTGGTGGGCCACAATAAGCTTAGCGATACCAGTCAGAAATGCTATCGATGATTTTGCTTTCGCTGTATTTTAAAATGAGTTAATTTTAAAATACAGCGAAAAATAATTTTTGATCTATTGAGAGAAAGTAATGTGTTTGAATTAAAATAAAATTCAATCAAGTTTAACAATATTTGCTATGTGTATGTGCATTACTATAATTCTCATGTTGTATTTGTTATTTTAGCTGTTCTACAAAAACTCATCACCTTTAATTATTATTCTCATAATCCACTCGCAGGTCTGCTGGAAGAGATTTCTTAAAGAAATAAGCAGTGCCTTTGTACATAATTTTCCTATTACTCTGTACTATGTCTTCTTTTTGTGTGTACATAAATAAATAAATAAAAATTATTCACATATCGATTTATCATGAGCAACGTGACGTAGTATGCAGATATCCAAAACTAGTCACGTAGTGACCTAGTATTCGCAAAAGTTGTTCACCTGTGAAATGATTGATGATAAAGCGTCCGTAGCTTAATAGATAAGGGTCTGATTGTATAAACTGACAAAGCTATAAGCTGGTCCTCGACTAAGTTTCATTTTCTCTAAATTTCAATTTTTTCAGGTATTATATTTATATTTAAAAGATCCATAATTATATCTTCACGATGAAAGAAAAACATCGCCTTATAAAATCTAACTTACAAAACGTGTGACTTTATAAATAACTAGTTCAATACCACCAGAATGTCTATTGGTTATACCATAAGCATTGGGTCTTTTTTTTATTGCTTAGATGGGCGGTTGAGCTCACAGCCCACCTGGTGTTTAGTGGTTAGTGGAGCCCATAGACATCTATAACATAAATGCGCCACCCACCTTGACGTATAAGTTCTAAGGTCTCAAGTATAGTTACAACGGCTGCCCCGCCCTTCAAACCGAAACGCATTATTGCTTCACGGCAGAAATAGGTAAGGTGTTGGTGCCTACCCGCGCGGACTCACAAGAGGTCCTACCACCAGTAACAACTTCTTCAACGTCGTTTCTCTAGGTGAGCGGGGCCATTCACTATACTTTCGTTAATAGTTATACACCAGCTAGGATATGAGTGTATATGCCAATTTTTTAACAGACTTTAAAACATATTGAATCGTATCTATCTATGTAATCTTTCAACGTAAGATTTATCAAATTCAAGACAATCAATCAAGGACCGGTGAAATTACAGCATTTTTACTTCGTTGGCCTATTATCCTGATCCTGTCACCAGAATTTAAAAAAATCATTTTAATTTGTAGTTCGGCTTCTTATTCGAGCATGTGTTTGTAGAGTTTAAGCTACATTTCCTTAATATTTACATGTGCTTATTAATACCATTTAAATTCACCGTGATTTTTTCTTTAGAAGCGCCTAAATATTTTTTTGGTTAAGTTTTTAAATTAAAGTATCCCCGTAAGTAATTCAAATAAGATTTGTTGAGAGATACTTGATTGGTACTCTCTAAACTGTATACGGTGCCTCCGACAAACTGTAATAAAATAATTTTAACGACAGTCTGATTACTTTTATCGTCAGTTTTCGGTTCAGTTGGCGCATTTTCAAACCATTAGTTTTATGCGAATTACAACTAAGGAATTGCTTATTTATTGTGACCTTCGGAGAAAGGAACACAATTTGTATTAGTCGATTTGAGCAATGGACCAATAAATTGATATTTGAAGATGTGCCGTTATTTTTTGTGGAAACATCGTTATAGATCAGTTGGAATAGAACGTCTTCTTGATTTTTATTATTGAAAAATTTGTGAGTAAAACGACTACAGAACTGCGCCATTTAGACGATATTATTTCGTAAGAGAAAATTTGGGAATAGTACTACTACTGTGGAAAATTCCGCATCATCCAATTTCAGCAGTATATCCTTTTATTTTTCATAGTTCCCACTGTTCTGCCTCTTAGCCTTTAGGCAGCAGCTTGGTTTTTCCCCTGGCATTTCTGACATCCATGAGAGACGGTAACCATTCACCATTAGGTGGACCGCATGCTCGTCGGCCTATTGGGGCAATAAAAAAATCTTAATAACTTTAAGGGCTATTTTTATCTTGCTTAATTTTGTGAAAGATCTCACAGTCGACTTAGTGTTTAGTGTTAAGTGCTTACTAAAGACCATAGATATCTGATATATCAACGTAAACATCTCCGTTCGCTTTGAGACATGAGGTCCAAGTTTCAAGTGTATTATATAATTGCTGCCCCACTCTTCAAATCTGAGTGCATGATTGCTTCACGGAAGTTATAGGCAAGATGGTGGTATCTAACTGTACGGGCTTATAATAAGCCGTGGAAATCATTTATGAAGATGTTAAGTACGTCTATTGCCTCCGGTAATCACTTAACAACAGGTGTACTGTTTGCAATATTTTAAGACTATATATGAAAGTGATGAGGACCGAACGATAAATTATTGAAATAAAAATAAACAAAGTTTAACAATATTTGCTATGTGTATGTGCATTACTATAATTCTCATGTTGTATTTGTTATTTTAGTTATGTGTTATTTGTTCTACACACACTCATCACTTTTTATTATTATTCTCATTATCCTCTCGCAGGTCAGCTGGAAGAGATTTCTTAAAGAAATAAGCAGTGCCTTTGTACATAATTTTCCTATTACTCTGTACTATGTCTTCTTTTCTGTGTGTACATAAATAAATGAATAAAAATAAACGAATTAAAACTGTTTACGACGATACCCTAATAAACCAATAAATGATATTTCTTGAGGATTTTATAAACATAATAATGAATCCGACAGCTATCAGGGAAAACGGAGGCTTATCGCGGGCAGATTTAAAAGCTAACGAGATCAGTTATGGCTGAGAAAGGATTATCAGAGCCGATCTCGGTTCAAGTTTTGACAAGAAGGCGCAAATCTTTTTGTTTTAATTCCGAAGAAGTCACTCGGAAATTTCTCGATTATTTTTTGTGAGTGATTATGACACGCAGTCCTGATATTGCACTTTTTATTCGAAATTGAAAGCGAATAAAGTCAATTAGTGTAAGGAATCGATTACTTCCTTATGCGTGCAATGTAAGTTTTGCGAAACGCCTATAGTCTCGGTGATTTGGCCGTGTGCCTGTGGCATGTGGTTCTGATGAGTAAATCTTACTGTGATGGCACAAATATCATAAACATCTTGTGTGGATATTGCAGATGCATTCAGATTATACACATGCCCTAGTCCTTTAGACACTATGTAGTGTAGTTTTTGCATTACGATAAAAAATATTCCCATACACGAATTTTTGGTATAGAATATTGGGTTATTAATTTGTTTGTCTATTCAAATCAATGGCGGATCCAGGGGGGGGGGGGGGGGGTCATGGAGGTCATGACCACCCCCTGAGCTGGTTCCAGGATTTAGGTGGACCATTAATTAAATATAATGATTTTATTTATATATTTTGTCACCATACAGATTTTATGTAACTACATACCTTCAATATTTAATTAATTTAATATAATATAATAACTTTGTATAATGGCAAACGTCTGGGAACGAACGCATCTAAATTTGACTATATGACCCCCTCCTGGCGCCAAAGCTGGATCCGCCCTTGATTCAAATAAGTAATGAACTAAATTTATAGACAATTAATGTAAACATTTCATCATAATATCACGGATATCAAAGATAACTTCTTAAATTCGGTTATTAATTACCAAACTCAATCCGATCAAACTAAATTGATCAATGATCGAACTCAATTGCAAATTCAGTTCTTACAGTTTTACGTCTAAACGTCTCAATTGAAAAGTCCGCTTACATATTGTGAACTGGCTCGGAGCCAGCGGATAATCCGAGGTTTCGTTGCAATATTTGTGTCTCACGTAGCCGGCACTATTCAGCGGATCGAAAAACTTTTCTAATATTCTGGTTTCGGATGAAAATACTTGGTGAAGATTTTGACTGCTGATAAACGTGATTGCGTACCTCAATTTCGAGTTGTTCTTGTTAGTCTGGTTTTGCAACTTAATTTATATTTTCTCCTGACAAAATTAAGCAGAATTAGCATTGTGCATCTTAATGTTGATTTCGTTTCACAAATGAGTCGACTATTATCAAAGCCAGCAATCTGACTTTTGAACAATGATTGGTAAATCAGAAAAACGAATTATTGACTTTGTATTCCATTGGCAGTCACAAAACTCTTCGGAACGACATCTTAGATAAATAACAGGTTAACTATTAACCTTTATTTAATGCAGGTTTTGAACCGTATTTTTTGAAGGAGACGATTATATTCAAATCAATCTGTATTGACATATCAATAAAAATTTTTTGTCCAAATGCACAGATTGACACCTTTGATAATAGACGACTCAAATTATCGTACTGAATAAAATACATAGCTACGTATGTTTGTTGCTGAGTTGTGACAAGAACTGCTAAAAATAACACCATTCCAATTATTATTTTTTAAATACACCATGACTGCTCAATAAGCAATATTTATCTTTAATTGGATAAACATAAATATGAATCAGAAAAAAAAACCAGCATAAAAAAAATTTTGGCTATACAGGGAACATATTTAAAATTTATTTTCATTTTGAAATCATAAACCGAAATCGAATCAAAAAACCGAAAAACATGAATCCTATATTGGGTGTACAATTATTATTTATATTAATTGTTATAAAATTTGGTATAAAAATTTTGGTATAAAATATTTAATTACCGTAACTGGTCACTGCCGTGGGGGTTCGTGGAGTTATCAAAATTATGCTAATTCTTTATTAGCACGGTGATACATTATACTAAATTGAAATAGATGTCGGTGACGAGCTTGACGAACGAATAATTACACGAATTAGATTCAAACGTGCAAAGTTAGTGTAAAAGACCGTGTCGTGAAATGATATTGGCTTGGTACTATCATCGTAGTTTTGACTTAAATCAGTTGCGCTTTCTGGTTTTGAGTATAGAATAGCTTATCCAAATTTTACCAGTGCATTTTACTAAACAGTAATTTACTGGTGGCAGGACCTTTGTAGTCCGTACGGGTAAGTACCACCGCCCTGCCTATTTCTGCCGTGAAGCAGTAATGCGTTTCGGTTTAAAGGACGGGGCAGCCGTTGTAACTATACTGAGACCTTAGAACTTATATCTCAAGGCGGCTGGCGTATTTACATTGTAGATGTCTATGGGCTCCAGTAACCACTTAACACCAGGCGGGGTGTAAGCTCATCCACCCATCTAAGCAATAAAAAAAAAGTAATATAAGCTTCGAAATTATAGCCGAAGCTGGGCGGTGTCATCCACAAAACAACTATGGGCCTAACCGATTTTTCTACCACCAATGAATCAGCCTGACGGTTTACGCTAGTACAGATATAAAAGTATTTTTATTATTTATAATGGTATAAATATATATTCAGTGATTTTTCACGAAACTTGAAAACGGAACTGACATTTTTTTTTGTTTCATTTATTTGCAACGTGAAACTGGACGTATGTGACGAAAATAAATCTCAAATTGATATTCCGCGAACGGCCATCGATGATTTCCAATTCACGTTAGTATCCAGAAATATAACTGAATAGACGTCTAGTTGGGTAGACTAATAGTATTTCAGTGAAGAGCAGAAACAATAAAAAAATTATGTATTAAATTATGAGAGTGAAAACAAGTATGTATTTCTTATCTATGAATTTTTTTGTATTTCTATGTATGTATCTATGTATTTGTTTTGGCAATGTAATTATAACCTAGTGTTCATTTTACTCATGTCTACTGTAATTCTTTAAATTATCGCCATGTATTAACTTCATCACAGCTACGCACTTCTTGAATCTTTCACTTCATCAACTAGGGTTGACGGCGAATGACGGCATGGCGTTCAGTTCGCCTTTGTAAAATATTTTTGGCAATAAAGAATTTTTATTCATTCATTCATAGTGACGTACATAATCACTAGCGTTCTAGTTTGCACGGTACGGGAGGTATGTAGGTGTAGAATATGTTACGTATTTGGAACTTCAAGCTCCTGTCTCAATGTCAGTGGCGGCATTCCCGTATTGTTGCCTACAAGCTTCGAAAACCGCTTAACACCGGAGATTGACCGTCAATTCAATTGCATATCTCCACTAGTACCTGGTATGGCCTGATTTATAGTAAAATTCAAAAGTTAAATCTGTTATACAAGCTTTATAAAAATATTAAGTAGTAACAAGTGAATCATTGGCAGAAAGTCGACTGTTTTACTATTTTTAAAGCGCTCTTTAAAACTAATTATGTCTACAAATTTAATTCAAATATAACCTCAAACAAAACTGGTCTCGAAAGATAAAACACAATAGAATAACAACAAGACATAGCACATGACTCGGACAAGCACAACCATAATGCGCTAGAGGATACGAACGTGATCGAAATACCGTTTCAGATGCTACACGACTTGCATTGATCCATTGAATTATGCCATACAATTGTGATTTAATACCTGATGCTATGTTCGCTATTCATTGAAGGCTCTTTAGTCTATTCTCCTTTGATTAGCTAGTAGTGATACCTAAGATCTTACTTATAAATATCTAGGTTTATAATAACACTGTTATGTTAAAATGATTAATGCACAAATTCTTTCACGTCATAAAAGTGTGTAAGAAAAAAGCGTTTGTGAAATTAAGGTTATTTTTGTTGTTTAGATGGATGGACGTGCTCACAGCCCACTTGGTGTTGAGTGGTTACTGGAGCCCATAGATATCCACAACGTAAATGCGCCACCCACCTTGAGATATAAGTTCTAAGGTCTCAGTGTAGTTACAACGGCTGCCCCACCCTTCAAACCGAAACGCAATACTGCTTCACGGCAGAAATAGGGAGGGCGGTGGTACCCACCCGCGCGGACTAAAAAGAGGTCCCACCACCAGTAATTACGCAAATTATAATTTTGCGGGTTTCATTTTTAATTACACGATGTTATCCCTTCACCGTGGAAGTCAATCATGAACATTTGTTGAGTACGTATTTCATTAGAAAAATTGGTACCCGCCTGAGATTCGAACATCGGTGTATCGCTCAATACGAATGCATCGGACGTCTTATCCGTTAGGCCACGACGACTTCAATGTTAATCATCATTATCATTTATTACCTCCGTAGGCCTTCTTATGGTTGGCAAGAACATAGTTTGAACCCTGGTATAGTCGGTGTCTATAGAAGGTGATAATAATCCACCGTCGACAGTGCTAAGAGAAAATATGATTGCCATGAAATATAAATAAATGTATATAGTAGGTAGTATTATAAATAAAGTAAGAGACGGGTTTTTATTGATGATGTGGTATTATTATTTAGTATTAATTGTGTAATAGGTCGATGTGGTACAATAGCCTTATTAGGTAGCTTATGCCAGAAATCGCTTCAAAGGATAAGACTCCATTGTATTCTTGTAGATTGTTAACTTCTATAGTCCTTATTTTTTTTTAGTAATTACGATATTTCTATCTATCTACGTGTCTATGTGATATCATAATGTTATAGCATAAACCCTTTACTTTAACCATTTCATAATTTGATTAAAATTGAGCTATCCTATGAATTTTGAATGAAAAAAGCCGAAATCAATTTAATGTTCACTGTATTTGAAAACGGCAAAAACAAAATACGAATGCTTTCCAAAATAACCAGGCCGACCTTTTGAAAAGCGAATTCAAATTTTTCGGTGGACACAGTAAAAGCGGTCGTGAAATGGCTAACCTCTGCGGCTCGGGGCCTCTCGTTTATTGGCACAATGAAATTAGCATAGTAATGAAAAATATTGGCCTTCTCTCCAACGAGTTTTCTACGCAACCAATTTATCACTGGCCGTGAATAAAACAAAATGGCACACAGCGTTAATAATGAGACATCAACTGAAAGTTTCTGTGTACCATATTATAGGACGCAAATTTAAATCGTAAACAAATTTACAGAAATAGCATATTGGCTATTATTTTTCTATGTACGTGTCTAGAATTTGAACAAACAGTGAAAATTTCACTGGCTTTCCTACATAATTCAGACTTAGTGAATTTGAAATAGATATTTTCAGTAAGAATGAAAGTTTCGGTTGAATTGGTTTATTTCGCAATTTTTTGGTTATTTTATTTTAGTTTATAACGAGTTACCTAAACTCGACCTTTGTTCAAAAAAAAAAACTATATATATTATTATATTTAAATAGTGTGTGGTAATAAAACGAAAACACTGGGCATGGCTTTTCTGACTTTGCCAAAAATATTTGCCATTGAGAACACAAAAATATTTACTGCGAAATTATTCCGCGAAAACTATTCTAAATTTAGGCTATAAGGTCGGATAACCCATGACCGGAAACAATACGAAACTGAATTATTATTTCTTTTGTGAAGGAATAAGATCGTGTAATAAAAATCAAATCCGCAAAATTATTATTTGCGTTATTACTGGTGGTAGGACCTCTTGTGAGTCCGCAGGGGCAGGTACCACCACCTCGCCTATGAAGTGAAGCAGTAACACGTTTCGGACTGAAAAAAAAAACGGCCTAAACTTTGAATTGAAAACTAAAACACTACAAAGTATCGCTGTCATTATTCTCAACTCACACACATATTTTTTTTATTTGCGACACTCCGCTTACGATATAGTGACGTTAAATTAAGTGGGCTGTCACGAGTCGCGGTCAGATATCCGACTTTATGATGCCGAAAAATAATTTTCACATTATATATATTCTTTATGCATGACCATAAAACATTTTAGCAACTCTTTTAATATGTCAACTTTTTTTTATCGGTGTAGGCACATCCGCATTTACAAAAAGAATTCCAGTATGTGGTGGTGTAGTAGTATAGGCTTTATTACAAATATGTCTAAGGTATTTTGTTAAATGATATTGCTGCTTTATTGGTTCCGCTTTTGACAAAAGCCGCCTTTGCCGCGATCGTCATTTTTGGAAATGCAATCAAACAGAATGTAATCAACCTCATAACTTAATGCGTATCCCGTATAATCCCATATATTTTTAAATTACCATTCCATATGTCACGGTTTCTGTGTTCGCGGTATATTGAAGGAACAGATGCCCCGTGAATATATAGGAGTAAATGACGTATAATGATCCAGAATAAACTCTTGTTGTGGAGAGGTGGTCAAGACCCTCAGTATTGAGGAAACCGAAGCGAGAAGAAAAACCCCGTGAATAAAGAGTTCTTACTGTACGCAAAAGCCCACTGAGTTTCTCGCCGGATCTTCTCAGTGGGTCACGTTTCCAATCCGGTGGTAGATTCTGAGAAGCACTGCCCTTGCTAGAGCCAGTGTTAGCAACACTCCGGTTTGAGCCCCGTGAGCTTACCTACACGTTAAGGAGAAGCTGAAATAGCCTCTCAAGGCTATCAGCATAAATAGGGAAAAAAATGTACGCAAATGGGATTTCGATGCTATTTCTCAAGGTGGTACTTAGGATAAAGAACATAAGCAAAAGGCCTTGAAATGATAAAAAAAAATAACTTGCTAAAGTTTGCATTTCACAAAACAGCGATCCAAAAATGCTTTAAATAAATTTTATAAATTAAATGGATAACGCCAGGTACAGTGTTATTGTGATCAAAAATACTTTTAATGAAATTTTTGAAACAGTGATAAGGGATAGCTAATTTGATAGCCGAAATTTTGTTTTATAAACATTTTTAGAGGCCACAAAATATTGAAGATAGTAGATAATAATTCCATTTAAAATTTTCTGACAGCGACGATAAAGAAATCTCGAAATTCTACTAATTTTAAGAGTGGCACTGCAGATCGCAATTAAGATTCGAAGTTTTAACGTCAAACGTAAAACTGCGACAAATTACAAGTAATTTAAATAAAAAATAAAACGACATAATATATAAGCACGATCATGATAATTTTCAAAACAAGATTTTAGATGTTTGTCGACATATTATGAAAATATGCACATATTTATACATACATATAAATAAAAAACGCACACGGTGCTTATGAAGTATTCAACTTTGACCAATTTGGATGGACAAAGGAACTCTGAAAGGAGGATGACCAAACATTAAGTTGAAACCGGACTTAATTGTTATCACAACGATAATTCCGCAACCGAAATATCTAATGATATAACTGCGGCCTCACCCTTCCAACCTGTAATGCGGAAATAATACTGTAGTATCCGCGTAGGTCCCTAATAGGTGCATATTAAACGCAATGTGCCATTAGTATCCATAAATAAAACGGGTATTTTTAGCTGGCTCAATAATCATACGAGCATTGACTATACGGCCCACTTGATGAAGAAGCCCAACTTTTTCGCTTATCTATCGGTAGCCTTGAAGGGTTATTCTGGCTGTGCCTTGATTGGTGGGAAGCTCACGAGGCTCTGCCTGAAAGGATGTGTTGGCGTCTGCCCTAATCGCTGAATCCATCACCGAATCAAAAATGCGACCCCCTAGAAGATCCGGCGAGCAACTCAGTGGGTTGTGCCTGTGGGAATACCACTTGTTTTTAGTATGGTTATTATGAGCTTGATCAAGGCCGATGTTCAAAACCAATCTGACTGTGGGTATTTGAATTTTTGTCACGGCAACACGGGTCGCGATTTGACATCTGTCACTTTGGCTTTTGTATGCGCTGCTGAATGTGGCGTACACAACGTGAGATTTAGATAGGAAGAAATCACTGATAGTCGAAGGATATCCGTTTATTATCTACTTCGCTAACAAGTAACTAATTATATCTATGTATGTTGATGTGGTGAGTACCGCTGCATATGAGTGCTGAACGTGTACTGGCGCTTTATACTACGGTTTGAGTAAAGCGGTGTAAAAGTGCTGATGTGAATGCCCGCGTGCCCTGTACGTTACATGACTCGTACTTCTCGAACGGGACGGTACCCTCATGTGTGACGGTCTACGCTACGGTTTGCATTATCACTAATCCGTATATCCCACGGCGCCGTGGGTCGCGGCACATGTTCGACGGGCACCTCGTGTTGGTTTCTGGAGCCCTAGGCTGCCACGAGGGCGGTGGGTTCGGATCGAACAGTCGAATAATCATTTGAACTACAAAAAATTCACAGGATTCATGCATTATTAAAGTCAATATTGTCGCTCGAAATTAGATTAGATCAAGAATGTGTTCTTTCCCGTCTAATTGCGCTCTGCGTTTTATTCAGCGGAGCGTTTACTTTAGTTGTTCCGAGCCAGCAGAATGGCTTCAGGCTATGAATAATGTAGAGCTACTACGATATTTTAATGTATTCTGAACTTATCTATTCGTGCAAAGCACAAAGGTCCTTTGAGTGTCATAGTAAAAGTTAATGTTTGTGGTCAACAAACCTTTTTTTAAAGCGGATCCAATAAATAGCATGATTCAGATCCAAATTATAAATTAATATTGTATTTTACGTATAATCTTAATAAAAATTCTATTTATGTACATAATCATACAGTAAGAGGAAACTTGTTTATTTCTCGAGAAATATCTTCAAATAGAAGAAGAAGAAATTAATTCGTGATGTTAGGTAGTTAGACATGAATTATATAACAAACAATCTAAAGAGGAAGTTGTTATAAGCGCCTTTAATTAAATCACAACGATGTTTCAATTACTAACTTTGTTAAATATTAATTTATATTCTATTATTATAGACCAATATTCTTAAGTATATTCAAGTCAAAAAAAACAGTAATCATGAAGCATCGTGATCGATTATGTTTTGGCCCCAAATGACGTCACGCCTAATTAATTTGCTTTCTACCGAGTATTGAATTTTCGCGCGAAGAAGAACCTATCCTGTTGATTCCCAAGTGGAACATTCGATACGTGCTTTTCTTGTTATTAAGATTTAAATCTGAACATTTTAATATTGAAGATAATTTTAAATGAGTGAGTGTGTTTGTCAGTTTATCCTTATTTCACTTTTCAATAAAGAAATAGATTCTGCTAACGAAATGATTTCCACGATGATGGATTAACGTATTATTATAAGTTCCACAACCCACAAAAAATTAAAGTTGCATAAGCTAGTAGATTCTGGTGGTAGGGTATATTATAAGCAGTCATGCATTCCAATATGGAGGGTTGAGGCAACCGTTATAATATTATTATACAATTCAGATTTAGATCTCATTAATCAAGGTACGTACAGCATTCCCAAAACGATTTTTATGGGGAATAACCAAGTAAATAAAAGAACTAGGGACTACTTGCACAGATAACTAACTAGTTTGTATTGCACAGATAAACATATGGTATCTATATATTAATACGCGAAGCAAAAACTTTGTATCCCTTTTTACGAAAATTGCGCGGACGGAGGAGCATGAAATTTTCCACACTTTTAGAGAACATAGAGAAGAAGTGCACAATGCTATTTTTTTTTAAATAGTGCATAAAAGATACATTAAATCAATATAGAAAACATTACACACACTACATACCATGTATTTGACGCACACACGCATGCATAATATTTATTGTCAAACTTTTGTTAATGACGTCTGTTGTCAAATTGAGAATAGATTAAATATTGTTTGTCTGTGTTAATATTTTTTATAGTGTAGTCTTGGCGAAATTTGTGATTATAGAAGTATAAAATACAATCATAATAGTGTACAAACTTACAATTCCAATAATTATAGTCAAATTTCGACTATTGCGGGACCTCTAGTTATCATTAAAAAGTGTCAATTTTTTGTAGTTATTATAATAAAAATTGTTCGTGAATGATACCACGGCTAAAGCTTTATACTAAAAATGCAGATTGTATATCTATCTATAAGTTACTAACCTTAAGTACTATCATGCTCTTAATCAGAATATTGTCGTTTAAAATAAACACTACCTATTTACTCACCTTTTTCTTTTCGTGTCTCATAACACAGAATCGTACAATTTGCTGGGAATGCGTCGAGGTTTTAGATAAGACCTCTTGACACAGGCACCAGTGCTCGCTCCCGGCGACTATCCGTTCAGATAGTGTACAACAACGAACAGATTTATCTTATTATGGAAAATGTTTCGTTACATTCGTTTTTCGTTACTCGTTTAATAATAGAACATATTTTGTAATTTGAGTCGACTATTATCAAAGACGGCAATGTGACTTTTGGACGACGAAAACGAATTATTGACTTTGTATTCCATTGGCAGTCACAAAACTCTTCTGAACGACATCTTAGATAAATAACAGGTTAAGTATTAACCCTTTATTTAATGCAGGTTTTGAACCGTATTCTTTGAAGGAGACGATTATATTCAAATCAATCTGTATTGACATATCAATAAATTTTTTTAGTCCAAATGCACAGATTGCCACCTTTGATAATAGACGACTCATTTGTCTTTTAAACGTTCTATTGCATTTTGTCTAAAGCTACTTTGTGTGTTATCTATACTTCTATACTAATATTATAAAGAGGAAAGATTTGTTTGTTTGTTTGTATTGAATAGGCTCCAAAACCACAGAACAGATTTGAAAAATTCTTTCACTGTTTGGAAGCTACACTATTCCCGAGTAACATAGGCTATAATCTTTTTTGAAAAAAATTTAAGGATTCTTACTAAAATTCCAATAATGTAACCAAAGGTGTAAACAAATTGCCTAAAATATTCTTTACATCGCGTGCCCTGCGAAAACTATTGATGATAGAATAAAATAATGTACTACGACTTTGTAGAACACATTATTATTGACAAAAAGTGTTGCGATAGAATATGTTTAACTACTATAGTTAAGCCGCAGTAAGTGTTCTTTTATTTTTTGTTAAAGACCCGAGCGGAGCCGGAACGAGCCGCTTCTAACCTTATATAAATAATATTATAACATTGTATAGATTGTTCCATAAATGATGGAACTTTAATAAATTTCGTTCAAAATTTAATACACATTTTATATCTTGTACACATAGTTGATGTAACCCTTGTCCTTGTGTGGTTATCGATAACGATCCGAAATCAATTTGTAGAAATTTTCAAAAGTCACGTTCTTAGAGCGTCTTCACGCATAATCCAGAGATTCATTTAATGAATGAGGTTCATAAAAGCTATTCGGTTTATTGTAAACAGGGTAAGAATTCATTAGCCGGCGCTAAAGCAAGTCCCGGCCCCTTGTACGTGACTCTCAGGTGATAAAACAGAAAGACGTTGTTTAAGGGGCTGTCGTAGCTTTAAAATATTAAGCGAAATTTTCTTTCTTGTCCTTCAAGAGATTGAAAGCGTGGAGCCTTGTGACACTTTCCACTTAAAACTTAACTCACGTTTCCATCGATTACAACGTATAGAGGATTTTGCATTAAGGCGCGCCAGTAACAAAATTTCACTTGAAACTATTCCAAGAAATGTTTCTTCGAACCTGATCTTCTCTTAAACCGGTAATCTTTTCTGTCCCGCTCAAATTGAATTTACAGTCAACAAGCCGTTTCCTGGAGACCATGAAAAGATAAACAGAGATTTGCCAGAGAGCAATTAAAACTTTACCTCAAAACTAACTTCGTTAGCGGGCTAGTGTTTCCCGACGAATTATAAACGCAGCCGAGAAATATGTCCGCTTTACTTTTGAAGGCGGAGCCCGTCGTTCATGCCGACCAACTGGTAAATTAGAGTTGAGAATTGTAGCTGTAATCAAACGAAACTCGCGTATTTAATACCTATGTCCTTATGGAAATAATTTCATGTATGAGTATAGTAAGTAAGTATGCCGGAGCTTTCATTTAGATTTACGGTCAAGCGACTCAGAGATATTACATTTAATTTAGATTTTTCAGTCAGAGAATTGGTTGGGAGCTGAACTATTACTTGAAGTAGGTAATAAGACAAAAAAGGCAGGGAATCTTTTTATTATCAAACAATTGGTTGTGTGTGTGTTTGGCTATTTAGCGATTTCTATATTTTTTTTATTGCTTAGATGGGTGGACGAGCTCACAGCACTCCTGGAGTTAAGTGGTTACTACAACGTAAACGCCGCCACCCACCTTGAGATATGGGTTCTAAGGTCTCAGTATAATTACGACAGCTGCCCCACCCTTTAAGCCGAAACGCATTACTGCTTCACGGCAGAAATAGGCAGGATGGTGGTACCTAGTCGCGATGACTCACAAGAGGTCCACCGGTAAAATATTCTAATCAGTACTACTACTGCATTTCTTCTGTAACACATGCCAAGTAGATCTTCGTCTCTAATATTCATATTAAATTTAATAATCTGTTACTCCTAAAATTACTATTGACATGTCTTTTATGTCGAGATCAAGTATTTTTATGTACAAAATACGCTAAGGAACCCCACTGCTGTTCCACATGACTCTCTGTCCCATATGTCGATACTTTTCCAAAGATGCAAAAAGCAGTATCGAATTGTTTAAGAATGCATGTCCTTATACTATGATCAGTTGTCAACTAATCATCTGGTCAAACCGTAATCAAGGAGAATCATTTTAACACAAACCTTAACACGAACATAAATAAGTCGTGTCCATTATGACTATTGATCGTGGCTGATCCTCATTATTCTAGCACGAACACATTTCATTGCATTCCTCACAGCATTTTTTGAGATGATTTTTCGGCTTTGACTTGGTCGATCTATTGTGCCTATTATCGGCTACGCGACCTTTGGCCCTCTGTATTTTCAACAACACTTAACCTCTTCTTCCCCTTTTCATTTTTTGTTATTGCATTGATTGCTCTTTGTAGATGATCGCGGTCAAAATTAAATAATACGTTTTCAATCCATTGTTGTTTAAAACTTTTGTTTTTACTTGTAAACCTACCGTTTCCTGTAGGTAAGTTCTGTGGGGCAATTATCGGCACGTGCCTGTCGTTTCAATACCTTATTAGTTCCTCTCGAGTTGTGAACTCCACGAGTACCCCGGAGAACAAAATTCAGGTTAACTTTTGTTGAGACAATAAATACTAGTTGAACTTGTTACGTGAACCAGAAAGTTTTTATGGTTTAATAAAAGTAATTGGTAGACTTTGCTTGGGGTAAGAGA
Source organism: Bombyx mandarina (assembly GCF_003987935.1). Next base: position 506,955 of record NW_021011599.1, read on the forward strand.
TATGGTAAGGCAAATAAATGAGGGGATTGTTGCTAACATGAATGATAGAGAAAAGTAGATTTAAGGAGTTGGGAGAAACGTATGTTTTGAATAAAAAACGGAACTGCTATTAACAATTTCCTCTGACCTTAAATGAATGAATATCCCGTGAATTAGAAATAATATACTGAAACGCCAATCTTAATGGCTATTTTTTATCTATTTATAGAAAAACCTCTCTCGGTGAGTGTTAATTACTTTGTGCTATTGCGCCGAATAATTTCTCTGTGCACAGGTCGCTGCTGGTACCTTCATTACTTAAAATGCTCTTTGAAATTTATCAGCAAAGAAACGTAGTGATATTAAAAACGAAATTTTGCAAAACGGCTCCTTCAAAAGGAAAATTATCAAAGTGGGAATGGGATTTTAAGAAAGCTAATAAAGCTTTCCTCTATGCTGTATAAAGAAAAATATTATAGAACTACAAATTGACAATTAAATACATGACATGATTAATCATCTGGTAGAACTCTTTCATTTTTTTCTTGGTGGGGGAACAAGTCCACAATCCACCTGGTGTTCAGTGATCACCAGAGCCCATAGACATCTGCAACGAAAAATATCTCGAACCATCTTGAGTTATGAGTTCTCATCTTCAGTATTATAGTAAAACGGCTTCGCCTTTCAAACCACAATGCATTGCTTCATGTTAGAATCAGGCAGAGTGGTGCTACATACCCGTGCGTGCGGGCTATCGATAACCAGTTACGGAAAAAAAAACAAAAAATCCCACACACATATTTATCTAATAATTTATAGGTAAGTCATAATGTCAAATCTAGATTATAGCAACAAGAAATAATTAGAAGCGGCGGCAGTAGATCCAAAGTGGGTAATAGTATCTCTCACGCATACAATAATTATACTGAATTTAATAAAATATAATCTAAATGTATTTCATTTACAAATAAACCTAAACAATACAAATCGAAAAGAAAAAAATAATGGTCATACGTTCGACAGATGATAATTTCGAGCTGTTTCGAGCGCATGTATCAAAAAATAAGTCCTGACATCTGTCAACACGACAACTCTAGAGTTTGAATCGTCAGATAATTGAATTCGCCAACCAAAAATCAGTTTCGAAATATTCCGTAAGAAGAAGCTTTATTTTCGACCAAAAGGTATTAGACAGTTATGAGTTATGACACCAAGAAGCATGGAATTGCATTTCAAAGATTCGGGTTACGTTTTGCCCTAAAACGTTGTACGACCCAGGTAAGATCATTGTTGGCACGTGTCGGCTTTTTATAAGAAGCCGGACCTGCAATCCCTCCGACCCTATTTCGGGAAATATTACATTTTATATTTTATTAGTCACCCGCTCATGAAACTTTGTCATTCTATTTTTGGAATGTACAAGAATAGAAACGAATGCTGTGTATGATGTAAATTTAATTTAATTATTAAACCCGTGTCGGTGCGTACCGAAATAGAATTTTAAATGATATTTACCTCTAATTTTAACTCATTGATTTGATATGCTTTTATTTATGATTGAATATAATTTAAGTATGTCTATTATTTATGATACTAGTGACTTGTAAAATTCACTTAAATAAATAAATATGTACACCTATTCTTGGTTAACGAAGTTGAGTAATTCAAGAATAACCTAAAGTTTATCAGTTGAGTAGTTTTTCAAACCGACGACATACAATTACATGGAGCAGGAGACAGTCGATGAGATAGAAGCAGGAGTGGAAACCATCGTTGGAGTACGTCAGTGATACTACGGGAATAACTNTGACTTGTAAAATTCACTTAAATAAATAAATATGTACACCTATTCTTGGTTAACGAAGTTGAGTAATTCAAGAATAACCTAAAGTTTATCAGTTGAGTAGTTTTTCAAACCGACGACATACAATTACATGGAGCAGGAGACAGTCGATGAGATAGAAGCAGGAGTGGAAACCATCGTTGGAGTACGTCAGTGATACTACGGGAATAACTAAAGAGAATGAAGTCTGGTTCAAATTAGAAGCTTAATTATTGCCGATATTGCTTACACTTTTTTTAAGAGATATAGCTGCGAAAAGACCATTTTTGGAACGAAGTTCCTTATGGGACGATGCGGAGGAGTACCCTAACCGGGAAAAAAACGTCCGTAACGTAAGATTATTATTTATGTATAGTCTTAGTATGATGGCTATACAGTGTCTAATGTATAGTCTACGTGATGACGGTTATTATTATTATTCATATAATAATAAAACGTGAATTAATAGTGAAACGTAATAGTGAAACGTGAATTAAATAAAATTGATAACTTTGTAAAGTAGTTTATTTTTATTTTTATTAATAAAAAAATCATGATAAAAAATGTATACCCGAATAATTATTTTCTTTATACGTCAAATAGAATTTAAAATTATTATTTTTATAATAAGAAACTTCGTTCCTATCCGGTGTCCCACGACACCACACATCTTTTTAAATTTAAGAATCGTAATATTTTAAGGAGCTGTCATACTTGACCGAAAACTATGATTATAAATTAATAATTTTATCCGGGCGGGTGAAGCAGATTTGTGTAGGCCGTGACGAGCGAATTTCCTTATCACAGTTATCCCAAGACACTTGGAGTCGTTGGGTCAACAGAGTAGCCGAGCAACTGCGAGCGATAATTATAAGGAACAGAATATTAACAAACACCACTAACAGTGATTAAGTGAAACGTGGAGAACTTATCTTTGTTAGCTAAATCAATTTTCCTGCTGTTAAGGGTCAGACAGCTACGAGAACCCATGGACATGAAAATGTAAATGCTGTCCCACCTTTAAATTCAAATCGCAACATAAAGTTACCATAGGTTTGAAAAATAATTACTGTGAGAGATAAACATTATTACGACACTCAAAATGTACGTCTGCGAAAACTTATATAAATCGTGAAAGATGAATCACAATTGCTCCGTAATGTGACTTCCAATTAGACGCACGTATATGAATCCTGTAATTCCAGCTATCACTTTACGTCTGCGGTCGTAATCTGGAGTCGGATGTTTGCTCCCAGGATATATGTCCCCTAAGATAACAGCCTTGATAAATTACTATGTGCTGTTGAAAAAATAACATTGCGACGACATCTCGGGTTGGGACTTAATGAGCGTGTGTTACTGAATGGGATATTATGCCGAGTAATACATTATAACATGAGAGCATGATATAATGTGATTTTTTGACGTTGATTGTGATGTTTCTGCAATCTAGCGTGTTGCTTTGATGATTGAAATAATCTTTATTACACTGTAATTTTATGTTGATGGTGTTACAAATCAATGTGTGCTGACTCAATAAATTTAGTTTCAATAGGTTATTACGGTAGTCTAAACTATACCATATAAAAAAAAAACTTCAGAGGTGTCAAGGGACACCCCCGGATGGAACGAAGTTCCTTTCGATTAATTAGTGAAGGAAGTGTAATTTTTTTTTAAAGTTATAATAATAAATTACGGCATTCTGAAAAAGAAAAAAGAAAAAAATGAACTAAATTACTATTGTTGAAACGCTATCTCGGGAAACTGTACTCATTACGCGGACCAATCGGATACGAGCAATGTCACGCGATAAGCACCTACACGTTGATTGGTCAGAATGACGGATCTAAAAAGTGTCGTGACAACTTTTCGTAAGAATTTTTTCCGTCTAGCCCCCTTTCACAACGCGCGATAAGGAACTTCGTTCCAATAAATGTTTTTTGTGTGCACAGAATATGTTATTCATAAATAAAATGTTCAGTGTCATAAAAAAAAATTGTAATTAGTAATGATCTGTGTAATCTACGGTTTTTTTTTTTTTTTATTGCCTTTGTAGGCAGACGGGCTTGAACAGCTGATGGTGACAGGAAAGGTAGATGGCAAACGTCCCAGAGGACGCAGTCCCACGAGATGGTCGGACCAAGTACGATCTTCTCTGAGCATCAATTTCCATAATGCCCTTCATGAAGCAAAGGATCGCGGCAGATGGAGGGAAGTCGTATGGGAGAAAATGATGCAGCGGGGGAGTCTCGACCCTCAGTAATGAGGAAAACGACGCGAGGAGGAGGAGGCAGACGGGCATACGGCCCACCTGATGGTGAGTGGTTACCGTCGCCCATGGACTTCAACAATGCCAGGGGCAGAGCCAAGCCGCTGCCTACCGCTTAATACTCTCCACAAGCCTCGTTTGAAGAAGGACATGTCATAGCGCTCGGGAAACACCGAGGAGGGGAGCTCATTCCATAGCCGGATGGTACGTGGCAAAAAAGATCTCTGGAAACGCACTGTGGATGACCGCAGTGGCTCCAGGTAGTATGGATGAACTCTACTCCGGTGGCGGGCGGTGCGATGGTAAAAACGAGATGCCGGTATCATCTCGAACAATTCCTCAGAGCACTCCCCATGGAACATACGGTACAAAATACAGAGGGAACCGAAGTCCCTCCGCAGACCCAGAGGCTCCAAACGATCCGTGAGAATGGGATTATCGACAATCCGAACGGCCCTCCTCTGTATGGAGTCAAATGGAAGAAGCTGGTATTTGGGAGCCCCGGCCCAGAGATGGGAGCAGTACTCCACGCGAGGCCGGACTTGTGCTTTATAAAGCAAAAGCCTTTGTCCAGGCGTGAAGTACCGCTTCGCTCTGTTGAGGACTCCCAGCATTTTGGACGCCAACTTGGCTTTGCCTTCCAAATGACTCCGAAACTGGACATCGCTCGAAATGTCGACCCCAAGTATCCCAATACTCTCGGAAGGTTGCAGGGATACTCCTTGGAATTGCGGCGCCATGACAAAGGGGTCCTTCTTCGCAGTGAACGCGCAAACTTGTGTCTTTAACGGGTTGAATTGAACCAAGTTCAATTCACCCCATTTGGAGACTCGCCCCAGAGAGTTCTCCACTTCAGACACAAGTTTTGATCGTCTCTCTTGCACCACGCTCCGAGAGAGACTCTGATGGCCGATATATCGCGCATCCCCCGTGCTGTCATCCGCATAGCAATGCATGCCATCAATAGACAGCATGTCATTGATATACAGGATGAAAAGCGTGGGGGAGAGCACCGAACCTTGTGGAACGCCAGCGTTAATGGTCATGGTATCAGAACAGTCACCGTCTACAACGACCGTGATGCTCCGCCCATCCAAAAAGCTAGCGATCCACTTGCAGAGACCCTCGGGGATTCCGTAAGATGGTAACTTCGATAGAAGTGCCCTATGCCAGACCCTGTCGAAGGCCTTCGCGATATCAAGGCTCACAGCAAGAGCCTCGCCCTTGCTCTCCAAGGCTTCAGCCCACCTGTGAGTAAGGTATACAAGAAGATCGCCAGCTGAGCGACCGTGACGGAAACCGTACTGTCGGTCACTGATCAGCTGGCGATCTTCAAGATACTTCAGGAGTTGTGTATTTATAATTCGCTCCATCACCTTGGAAAGCAAGGAAGTTATCGCGATAGGCCTGTAGCTCGATGGGTCCGACCGGTCACCCTTCTTGGGGATAGGGTGGACGTGGGCGGTCTTCCATGAAGACGGAACCCTGTTAGTGCAATAAGAGAGGCGATACAAACGCGTTAGCGCAGGTGTCAGCTCAGGGGCGCACGTTTTCAAAACCACTGCGGGGATGCCGTCTGGCCCACTCGACTTATGGACGTCCAGGAGTCTGAGCTCCCGCCTGACTGCACACTGTGTGAAGCAGATTTCCGGCAGGGAGCTATCACACCGGGGGATGTTCGGTGGTGTGGCACCCCCGTCGTCCACAGTCGAGTTCGAGGCGAAGAGTTTGACCAGAAGGTCAGCCTTCTCTTTCGCGCTGTGGGCCAGATTGTCATCGGACTTGCGCAGTGGTGGGAGACTAGACCTGCAGAAGTTTCCTTCTGCAGCTTTGGCGAGCGACCAAAAAGCACGGCTCCCGGAGGGATAGCTCTTCAATCGCTCGCCAACTCTAGCGACGTGCTCCGACTTCGCCTTGGCAATTACCTTCTTGTAGGACCTGGAAGCGGCGTTATATTTCCGCCTTTCCCCTGAGATGTTAGGATCCCGACGTCTCCTGGCATTATCCCATGCCACGTATGCGGACCGCTTGAGGTGTGCAGCATCCCTGCTGGCATTGTTATACCAGGGTCTGCTGCGACCCCCAACGGGCACTTCAGAGGAGGGAATAAACAATTCCATCCCCTGGAGCACCACGTCTTTAAGACGGTCCGCACAGACGTCAGGATCAGCAGAGGAAAAGCAGAACCGCCCCCATGGGTAGGATGCGTAAAATTCACGCAATCCATCCCAATCTGCTGACATATACCGCCAAACTCTTCGATACCTGGTCGTCGTTCGACGATCAGGACGAGAGAGTGGTACGGCAGCACGAATAAGGCAGTGATCAGACGATCCAAGCGGAGCGTCGACCACCACACTGTATCCGGCCGGATCTGTGGTCAGCAGAAGGTCCAACAAAGAAGGCTCGTGCCCCTCGATATCTGGGACACGGGTGGGCTGTGTCACCAGCTGGGAGAAGCCGTAGGCCAAGGCGAAATCGTAGGCAGTCCGACCCGGGAGGTCAGTGGTTCTGGACCCCAACCACTCTTGGTGGTGAGCGTTAAAGTCTCCAAGAACCACCACCTCCGCAGATGGGTACTGCTCAAGCACGCGGTTAGTCCCCTCTTGCACATGCTCAAACAGAGCTGAACCTGCATCACTGCTGTGGGACCTGTACAGGCACGCGTAGATTCGGCTACGGCCCCCGTGATCTACGCGCAGCCACAAGAGGGACAGGTCCCGTTGTTCGAGGCCCCGAAGACGGCGACAACAGACATCAGCCCGGACGAATACGCACACCCCGGCTTTACGCAGGAAGTTGTGCTCCAATACGTAGCCGGGGTACTCAAGGTATGAGGTATCATCCGGAGCAGATATCTGTGTCTCCGTTAAAAAAAGCAGGGCAGGCTGCGCCGTCTCAAGGTGGTGGTGTACGGCGTCAAGGTTGCTATGTAGGCCCCTGACATTGCTGAAATCCACATTAAATGTGGAATGGGGAACCGCCTGTGAAACCCTTTTCTTTTTTTTTGTCGACTTCATAGTTGTTCAATTTTCGGAGAGTAGGATTAGGAGAGGTAGGATGTTGGAGGTGAGACCGAGGCAACACCTGAATGAAGCGCGGAACATAGTACGTGCTCGACCACGGATTGCGTGAGAGACCGACGCAGGGCATGGAAGGGCCCCCAGTCCACTCTGCATGCGATCGCCGGGATCCACTCCGGTCTCCGACTCCGGCACGACGACCGCACGACAGGATTTTACACCGGTTGGCGGGACAGCTTCCCGGGGCGGAGTTTAGTAGAGACACCAGGGTTCAGGTCCCCTACTGACCGACGGGCGGCAGCGGGTACCGTTTCACTGGGTCTCCCTATACCCCCGTCAAACAATCACGCCCCGTGAGTTCGCACGCACGTCTGCTCCGCAAGTTCCAGGCGTCACCAAGACTTACCCCCAACAAGGAAAGGGAAAGGGAAGGGATAGAACTGGCTCTCCAACCCACACGCCAGAACACAGCTAGGCTATTTGGCGGCGGACTCTAGTTGGAGGGTGGTCGCCAGCCAGTCGGACTAGGTCCTACCACCGGTTATGTTTTCGGCTCCCGTTTAGCACCACCCAGGGGTCACTTGTAGGAAATCGCGGGTTAAACCTACGGAAGCGGGAAGCACCAACCCCCAACGGTGTCTTAATGTTAATACAATCCACGCGCAAGCCGCGTGTGTGTATGGATTATGGTCAAATTGAAATCAGTTCTTTCTCAAATATTTTGGTCCCGTCTGCTTGTGCTGAAAACTAAATAAGCGTAGTGTAACGAAGTGATGAAATAGCTGCTTTACAAGACAACGCTGTGGTCACTAGATTATTAGTAATAACTCCCAACTAGTACCTCAAGGTAACGAACAAAGAAATCTACAAATATTCAAAATGATTACATAAAAAAAAAAACATTTCGATAAATTCAGTAATATTTAAATTAAAGACAAAGTATGTTCTAGTACATTCTTCGGTTTTCGCGAGTCGTACAATTAATACTACTTTTACGAATTAATCTCGCGTTTATTATTTTCATATCAATATTTCTGCCGCTTAGAATACTTTATTGCTATAGTCACGAGCGGCAGTTTTTTTTTTTTTCAACACAAATACTAATTTGTTGGCGGAATTCTAGAATATTCTATGACATTTGCCAGATCCTTGTACAAGTAAAAACACTACAATGATATTTCTTGTTTAAGTCGTACAAATCTGTCTACAAACAAATCTTCAACAAACTTTATTATCGTGTCCATATATTTTATACTTAGTATACAGAGCTACGAAAATTTATGGCAGGTGAAGTTCTTTGAAAATTTTCTCTCTTTTTACACCTCGGAAACGAAGAAGCTACCTCGGAAGGCACAGCGCTAATTTCGATTACAAAAACGAAATTTAAATCTTATACTTTTAAACGAGCAATTCTTGTATATTAATATATTATTATATATAATCTGAATCTCGGAAACGGCTCCAACGATTTTCATAAAACTTAGTATGCAGGGGATTTCGGGGGCGATAAACCGATCCAGCTACGATTTATTTTCAGAAAATGTTGTTTTATTCGTTTTTTCAATACTCAACTCTTCCCGACATCTATTGGCGAATAATAATACTATTTTTCTTAATTGAGGGTAACTAACCGCTTTAAAGACAAAAGATGGCGTTATCAAAAAAAAAAAAAAAACGAGCAAAGTTCGGTCATCATCTAGTATTTGTTTAATAAGTAAACCTTAGTTTTTCTATAAATTAAACCTAATAATTATTGTATCGTTATTAAAGGAATATTCAGCAAACCAGTTCAAATTTATTAATTTATTATGTAATCCATGTACGTACATAACTTGCTATAACAACATTTTTAATTCTATGAATCTGGACATATTGATAATAGATTATGATAGATATTATATTAATTTTATAATTGATGTGATTTATAATTGGTATTACAATTGATAATGTTATGTTAATGTTCTCATATTTTATTTATCTTATTTGCTATTAAAAATCAGGGAATTATATTAAATTGACAGATTTCGATACAATACCGTTCATTTTGACCTTAACGTCTACGTACTATTTATACATACTATCATTGTAGGCAGACGATCCCTCTGATGGTAAGTAATCACTGTCGCCCATGGACTTTAGCAATGCCAAGGGCAGAGACAAGCCGCTGCCTACCTTTAAGTACTCGTTAAGTACTCCGGATGATGTGTCGTACCTTGATTGACCCGGCTACGTACGGTGCGGTTTTCAGACATGAAGCAAGTCAATTTTTAAGATGAGCGGTATTCATGTTACGTTGTCTATTATCTATTGGTAATTAACTATGATTTTGTTTAAGCACATAGAGCAATAAAAAAACACAGACAGGGCACATCTGGTCTGGTAAAATCCGTAACGCGGTAAACTAAAAAAGCAATCAATGAAAAAAGTGAGTGTCCAACATAAATGCTCCTGTGTATTAGAGTCACGTTCGACACGATGCGTCCACGGCACGGAACACACATAAATAACGCTAATGATATCCGATTGTGTTCAGCTTGCTAAAAAAAATTTTACCCTCGGCAGAAAAAAACCCCATAAGCCATGGCTGGCGATGCAGCTGTGTTGTAGATGCCAATTTAGATTATTATCATTAAATATGTATCGAATTCGCCGCTTCACCTATTTCAAATAGGTCGAGGTTAGTAACGTAAACTTAAGGGCTTATGTCGTTTTGCTTCCGGAATCTAACCATCCCTTTCTCAACTGCCACACTCATGAATAGGTCCTCCGAAAGCAGACTCGATTTAATTTATGACCTAATTTGTTTGTCATCAGCCTCTTTCAGCAGCCAGTCTATTATAGTAAGTCTTACATGACCGAAGAAGTTTAAAATGGGAGTTTTTACTACTGTTTACTATTGTTGACTTACCTGTGATGACGTAGATACACAAGCTTGCAAACTATTTGGTGACAAAGGGTGACAATTGCTAATGGGCCTTTGCAATAACAAGGGCATACTCAAACCACTATCTATCTCTATTTTCCCTAAAACTCGTTTGAAGAAGCATATATTGTAGCGTTCAGAAATACTGAAGAGGGGTTTGGTCCCAAGCCGCATGTTTATGCAAAACATTTTTTTTGTTTATTATCTCTATTTAATTTATATAATTTTAAAATGACTTTTTGCATGATTTTCGAGTAATCATAAATGACTGTAATATAAATAAAATTAACACAGTAAATTATTATTAAAAAAATTAAAGCCGGCAGCCCTGAGCTCGGTAGGTGTTATTGCAACATTTCGATAAGAAAACAGATTTCTTACGCGATTAGCTTCGTGAGCTTCCTCTGTCAGGGTTGTCAGTGTTGCTGTCAATTTATACAGATATAGAATGTGGGCTTCGATTGAATTGGCTTCTTTTCCTTATTTTTATTTATTAAGAACGAATCGTTTGGCTGAATTCGATTTCTGTGCAATCGTTTTGTGAGATTGCTCGTGTTTCATGTTCGTGTACTCTTTCAGAAAAAAAATTTCAAAGTCGTCGTAGCTTAAAGAATAAGACGTCCGGTGCATTCGTGTTGAGCGATGCACCGGTGTTCGAATCTCAGGCGGGTACCAATTTTTCTAATGAAATACGTACTCAACAAATGTTCACGATTGACTTCCACGGTGAAGGAATAACATCGTGTAATAAAAACCAAACACGAAAAAATTATAATTTGCATAATTACTGGTGGTAGGTCCTCTTGAGAGTCCGCGCGGGTAGGTACCACCACCCTGCCTATTTCTGCCGTGAAGCAGTAATGCGTTTCGGCTTGAAGGGTCGGGCAGCCGTTGTAACTATACTTGAGACCTTAGAACTTATATCTCAAGGTGGGTGGCGCATTTACGTTGTAGATGTCTATGGGCTTCAGTAACCACTTAACACCAGGTGGGCTTTGAGCTCGTCCCCCATCTAAGCAATAAAAAAAAAGTGTGAATTATTGCGTTTCTATTTAGTAATGAAATCGTTATTTATCTAATTTATAGAACACTGTACCGATGGAGCCTATGGTAGCCTGATCATACAGTGTAGGACGTAACTAAAATACACGATACATAGGTTTGCATTAGAAGTCTTTAAACATTTTTTAACCGCTATTTGATAACCGGATTCTAGATTATCTTTAATTAAAGCTTTGTGTTCTCGTGTCAAGTGATTCAACCATGCCAGTATTTAAATCCTGCTAGCAGATACCAATTAAGGAATAACATCGTATAATAAAAATCAAACCTGATAAGCCAAAGAGGGTGATGATATCAGGTTATAATATATACAAGCTTCGGTAATCACAAGAAATAAAAATAGCATGCTTATTATGAACTTTCCATCCATTTTTAAGTGAGAAAACGCAAAGCTACCTTCCAGAAGTTTTATATATCCAACCGAGAAATTTAAGCTTGGTCGGTTTACGCTTTTTAAACTTAAAAGGGTTTTTTATTCAAACTAATTATAATATTTCAGGTACATGGTCAGACAAGTTCACGGCCCATTCGGTATTAAGTGAGAAGGGCTCCGCCTGTAGACGCTACAAGGGCTATGTCGTCGAGAATGAAGACCTGTGTTTTTGTTGGAATATCGGTTTTTCTTCCAGTTGTACCAGAGCATATTATAGCTTCCCAGGACGAATCACAGCAGTATAACAGTTCTAGCCACCGGCTTATAGCAAATCTTGGTACCAGGTAGTCCGCACGGGTAGCTACCACCACCCCGCCTATTTCCGCCGTGAAGCAACAATCCGTTTCGGTTCGAAGGGCCGTTGTAACTATACTGAGACCTTAGAACTTATATCTCGAGGTGGGTGGCGCATTTACGTTGTAGATGTCTATGGGCTCAAGTAACCGCTTAACACCAGGTGGGCTGTGAGCTCGTGCATCCATCAAAGCAATAAAAAAAAAAACATTTTTCGTCAGTTTCCGCATTTTCAATTTGTAGATAATATTTAAGCTAGTGGCTCACCCAATCGTCTTTTCCCACACAACTAATATGGGTCCATTCTGCGATATACTTAATTTTTTCGTACATGTAGCTATTCTTTAAATACTAAGTTTGTTACTAAATTTGTTGTAAGTATTTACATAATATGTAAATAGCAGAGCATATGACATACTCTAGAGCTATGAACATATGGTCTACCTGATGGTGAGTGACCGCAGCTCGTGGACGTCAACAATGCCAGAGGCAGAGCCAAGTCACTGTCTACCAAAGGTACTACTAGCTATTCTCCGAAAACCTCATTCGAAGAAGCAAATTGCACTGCTTGGGTAGCAGGATCGAGGCTTACGTTAGTGTTATGATTACCGATACCCATAAACATGAAAAAGGGACTCCCGCCTCTTATCATAAGCTAAGAATTTTAATTATTAATTGTATTGTACAACGACTATCTCGTCCTCCAAATAAGAATTCACGACACTACGAGGCGAAAAAAATCTATTATCTAAATACGTGAACATCATCATCATCATCATCATCATCATCATCATCATCATCAGCCTTTATCTGCCCACTGCTGGACATAGGCAGATAAAGCATTAAATAACAAAGCATATAAATTAAAAACATCCGCAAACGCTAAATGACAGTAAGACGGCACAAACAAGATTACTTGTAAACGCGGAACAAATAAGACACGACACACGTCAACCCCTATTTAATAATACCGATCGCAAAAATCATCGTGAGCACGAAGCTTTATCACTCTCGCTTTACAAGATTACCCAGTACGACATTGACGGATTGACTCCTCAAGCCATCTATCCCGCTTGCATTCATATAAAAATATAGCCCCGTCTCTTTCGCCCTGGTTGGTAATTAGGCACCTGCATTTGTTCAGGTCACTAGGGATAGTGGATAGACTCTATCTAGACGCGGTGTTAATGTAGTAAGATTGATGAGCACGGATAAAGGTTTGCTTTTATAAATGGCTAAGTAGTTTGTGGTTATTGAGTTGGCTTTAGAATTTTGCCTGCAGCTTAGCTTAGAAGCTTAGCTTGCTTAGCTTAAAGGAACCATTTATCTACATAAATACGTAGTTCCCAATAATATCTTTAAAGCATTAAGCATCAAGGATATATTTTCTAGCATTCATTTCATACATATTGAAAGTATAAATTTGTGTTATTAAAATAATAATACTACCTTAAGAGTAATCTATCTCCCCCAGAAAATCTATCTATACTAATAATGAATAAAGAGGAAAGATTTGTTTGTTTGTTTGTTTCGAATAGGCTCCGAAACTACTGGACCGATTTGAAAAATTATTTTTCCATTAGAAGCCGTCATTGTCCCTGATGAACATAGGCTACTTTTTTTAATTTTTTTTTTAAATTTTTTTTTTTGTTTCATGTGTGTTTTAATGTTTCCGAAGCGAAGCGAGGGCGGGTCGCTAGTGAGCTAATATAGATATTCTTAAAAGAATACCAGAAAGAAAAGAAAGACACCTATCTGTAATTATTTATCTGATACTACGTCTTTATATATATATACATATTGACTTAATTAGCAGTGTTAACTTAACGTTACTTTTTAGCGTTACTAACTAAATAATTATCATTACTACTAGTTAACATTGATGAACAACAACATGGATATGGATGGATAACAACATTTAAAAAAATGTCATTTGGATAAGAAAAATGTCGTAAATAAGCACATTATGAAGCAGTTTGAAGTCGTCTTGGCCTAAAGAATAAGACGTCCGGTACCTTCGGATCTAGCGATGCACCGATGTTCGAATCCCGCAGGCGGGTACCAATTTTTCTAACACTCAGAATACAGAAAAAACAACAATTGTTCACGATTGACTTCCACGGTGAAGGAATAACATCGTGTAATAAAAATCAAACCCGCAAAATTATAATTTGCGTAATTACTGGTAATAGGACCTCTTGTGAGTCCGCACGGGTAGGTACCACCGCCCCGCCTATTTCTGCTGTGAAGCAGTAATGCGTTTCGGTTTGAAGGGCTGGGCAGCCGTTGTAACTATACTGAGACCTTAGAACTTATATCTCAAGGTGGGTGGCGCATTTACGTTGTAGATGTTTATGGGCTCCACTTAATATCAGGTGGGCTGTGAGCTCGCCCACCCATCTAAGCAAAAAAAAAAAGTTACTAAATATCGCTGAGTTTCCCAAGACCATGGGCCTTCACTTCAGCTAATTCGAAAATCTTCATCGCTTTTATTTTTAATAGATCAACTGGCTTCTTGTAATTCTATTGTTGCCGATATCGAGTTTATAAAAATCTTCAGTTATTTTACAAACTCTTTGAATGAAAAATGGAGTGGAATTAAATTTATTTAATTTATTTCAAATAATAATTCAGTGGGATGAAATTGAATTAAGTGAGATTTGATGAGATGAAATGAAACAACTTCCCAATAAAATAGTGGAAATTTACTGAGAAATTCGGTAGCTGTTAGTGAATTTAGAAATTGCTACCATATGTTAGGTATTTATAAGTACATAATACAAGTTCCGAAGATATCACATAAATATCACATAAATTATAATAAAGTCTGCTGTCGTGTAGGCTTAGTTGCTACGCATATCCGATGATGTTGATCGTATTCTATTAAATCTCGATAAAGATGTTTAAAACTAATCTAATTACTTCTGGAAATAGATAATAGTATCTCAGATATAATTAACTGAATTTATTTTAACTTAATAATAATTTTAAATAATTGTTCAATTGACTCGGTTGACTTCACTCGTCTAGTGACGTCGATCGCACCACCATTCCGTTGTGGTGGGGCGATCAGACAATATATATTCAAGCACACCGAGGTAGCATTCATTCTCGACAGAGAGTTGAAAGTGTAAGCACGATCNTTCACGGCAGAAACAAGCAGGGCGGTGGTACCTACCCGCGCGGACTCACAAGAGGTCCTACCACCAGTGATTACGCAAATTATAATTTTTGCGGGTTTGATTTTTATTACACGATGTTATTTCTTCACCGTGGAAGTCAATCGTGAACATTTGTTAAGTACATATTTCATTAGAAAAATTGGTACCTGCCTGCGAGATTCGAACACCGGTGCATCGCTCAACACGAATGCACCGGACCTCTTATCCTTTAGGCCACGACGACTTGCGTAATTACAGGTGGTAGGACCTCTTGTGAGTCCGCACGGGTAGGTACCACCGCCCCGCCTATTTCTGCCGTGAAGCAGTAATGCGTTTCGGCTTGAAGGCTGGGGCAGCCGTTGTAACTATACTGAGACCTTAGAACTTATATCTCAAGGTAGGTGGCGCATTTACGTTGTAGATGTCTATGGGCTCCAGTAACCAGTTAATATCAGGTGGGCTGTGAGCTCGTCCACCCATCTAAGCAAAAAAAAAGTTACTAAATATCGCTGAGTTTCCCAAGACCATGGGCCTTCACTTCAGCTAATTCGAAAATCTTCCTCGCTTTTATTTTTAATAGATCAACTGGCTTCTTGCGATTCCATTGTTGCCGGTGTCGAGTTTATAAAAATCTTCAGTTATTTTACAAAGTCTTTGAATGAAAAATGGAGAGGAATTAAATTTATTGAATTTATTTCAAATAATAATTCAGTGGGATGAAATTGAATTAAGTGAGATTTGCTGAGATGAAATGAAACAACCTCCCGATAAAATAGTGGAAATTTACTGAGAAATTCGGTAGCTGTTAGTGAATTTAGAAATTACTACCATATTTGATCAGTATTTTTGTATATAGGAGTTATGAAAAACAAATACAATACATTTTTATAACTGATATTGCAAATTATGCAAAGACCACACACATATATGATTCATTATCTTGTACCGACCGGGCTGAAATTGGCCGGGTAATGACGCACACGATAATAGGTTACGAATACAAATGATTTATGTGTAAATGCGACAGGGACGTAGCTAGTTTAAAATAAATATGAAAAAAAAAAACTGTAAGAAAAAATGATTTTATTGTAAAAAAAAACGTGGGGTGCTTTTCAGAATATTATCAAAAATAACCCTTCCACTCATATCTGTTCATAAAATATTTATAAGTACTCATACCATGCACTATTTTTAATTCAAATTTATTTAAATTTATTTTCTATTTTTTAGTTGGATATTCTTTAAAAGGTGTATTTTGGTACTTTTTTTAAACTATTGTTTATATTTCATTTTTTAGTTGAATTTCATTTTTTTCAATGATTTTTTTTTAATATTGAATTGTCATCGGTCCTTTATATGTATACCAAATTTTGAGTTAATCTGACGTTTTGAAGGGGTTCAAAATCATGTTCAAAGAATCCGTTACATACTAACATACCTACGTCTGAAGCTAATAAAAGCGTATTAAAAAGTACTTGATTTCACACTATTTGTAGTGTGGTAAGGCACAATGTGAGACATCATAAGCGCAACCTGACAGGCTGGTTTTAAATCAAAGGGGTATCCCGGGACACCAGGGGCCTGATGGGCTGCCGTACCAAGAAGGCCGAAGTACCAGAGTCTTCATTCGCCTCGAAAGTTCCATCGGCCGGGCATCCTTGGTGTGAGCTGCGCGTTTGGTTGCAGTCTTGACCGCTGTAAGTTCTTACCCCACCCGGGTCCTGATCCCGGGGGGATTTCGCCCAAGCGATCGATCGGAACTACACCAGGTGTGAATGCAAGGGAGTCGTTTGGTGGGTAGGGCCATACTATCCTTGGTCCCGCGGTCCGCTCCCAAAATCTCGGTTTGAAAGCTTGTGTACAACATATATTTTAAGACCTCAAATCTCAAGCCCAAAGCTCCACCAAGAGTAATAAAGAATAGTCAGCTTAAATTTGTTCCTACATAGCCTCTAAGGCAGACACTGCAATTGTAGGAATGTGAATATTCCATACTTAAATTTGTTTTATTAAAAAGTAATGAAACGGAACCTCTATTAGTTTCTAGATCTGTTTTTACTGCTTTTTTTCTTTTCTTTCATACAGTACAAAACATACTAGATGCTTTTTTTTCAAACGTAGTTTATGGTGCAAAAATGATAATATGGTGTTCATGTATAAAAGATAAAAACATGCTCCCTAAATAGCTTGGATTTACAATTGGACTAGTAAGTGCTGCGATTAAAATCGAACGTTTTTGTTTCCAGAACAAATCGTATGCATTAGGTAGTATTGTACAAGTAACAAAGTAATTGAATTAATAGGCTTAATTACATACATTACACGTTAAACATGTAAACATAACTTTATTTCTTTCGGTAAAAATAGACTTGAAATGAAAAATATATTATTTATTAGTATAGTATTTTTAATTTAAAAAATATAAACTCTCTGTCTTAAAATATCCTAAATTTATCTAAAACAGACGAACTTAAGCACAATTCCACAAACACCATCTAAACTAGAGCAAACTTGTATTATTTAATAGATTTCTAAATTCACAGAAAAAACTTCCTAAATTAACATACCTATGTAATTCGAATCAAAAACCAATATGCCCCAAGGCGGCATTTAAGTTTAAGGTTGATTCTAAACTTTTTTAATTACACGGGCTGTGATCGTAAACAATTATCAGAATTTCTTGATGTCTTTCTATAGTCGATATCAAAAACAGTTCCAGGAATCCCGTCTACCATAGAATGTGATTACCAATTGAAATGTGCAATGTTTTGCAGCATCAATTGACATTCATAAGGCAGCAGCGCCAAATTGTCGTGATTGGCAATTTACAGTCGAACGTAACTTCAGCGTTGAAATTGAAATTAATTTCAATTCAAAGACCACAGAGTCTGTGCGAATGCGAAGTCACAAATTAGACGTGTTTGTGTAATCGACTGTTTTATCTATTATAGGAATTACGTTTTTAATTATAGTGTATTCTTCTTCTTCTTCTTCTTCCAGTGGCTCTTCAATCCTGAAGGTTGACCGTTAGCTTCCTATATTCATTATTATCAGCAGCCAGCCGGAACAGCTGTTCGACCGGTCCACTCCCGGATATTCCGGAGCCATGACTTCTTTCTTATATACTTATTATAGTGTATGATGCACTCCATTGTGCGACTTAAATATTTTTATCGCTTAGACTAAGGAGTGACCTCATGACCAATCCATTGCTAAGTGGTTAGTAGAATTCATAGACATACCTTATCATCATACCTTAAGCCTTAAGATCTAAGTCTCATTTTTACAATAATTAGGCCACTTAACTATTTTGTGGCTTTGGTTACATAGTGTTATTCCTTTATCGTGGAAATGATCCGTGAACATGAGCTACGTAATCGGTACCATCGCATCGTTTCTTTAGGTCACGATGACTTCAAGAGCCGAAGCGATAGATTCCACTTTTGTGTATTCGATAAACCATTCATTGTGATGACTGCACAAGTTATTGGTTATTCCATTATTTTAGTCTCTTAATACGGCTTAGGTAAGACTTGTTATTTTGGTATAGGAGGTCGACATCAAAAGACAGCCTACGGAAACTAACTGATTCCAGGGTATGAATCCTATCTGGAAATACATAGTTACAGATAAAACCGGCTTTGATAAAACATAATGAATAGAGTAGTGCTAAAATCGACTGAAACCCAATAACCTACGTTATCATCTTAAATAAACAAACAAATAATTGAGTTTTAATCTCACACGATCGCCTGACCAACTAGGTATGTCAAACTAGGATGAGAGCCAGACCTAAGAAAGTAAATTGTAATTTGCTAGTTTTTTTGCAGCAATAGCGATTTTGTTCCGTTCACCTCCATGTATAGACTAGAATGTAGGGTCAAAGCATGTATCGCAGCTATAAAGAATCGCCAGCTCAACAAATCGTGAGTTGAATCCCAATCAGAGGTCTTGGCCACTCAATGACATTATTAGTCTCGGATTGTTCGCGATTGCGGTAGTCGAAATAACGAAGTACCCTAATTTAAAAGCTGTCGTGACTTAAAGGATAAGATGCCCGGTGCATTCGTATCAAGCGGTGCAACTGCGTCGGTGTACTTACTGGTGGTAGGAACTCTTGTGAGTCCGCGCGGGTAGGTACCACCGCCTTGCCTATTTCTGCCGTGAAGCAGTAATGCGTTTCGGTTTGAAGGGTAGGGCAGCCGTTGTAACTATACTGAGATCTTAGAACTTATATCTCAAGGTGGATGGCGCATTTACGTTGTAAGTGTCTATTGGCTCCAGTAGCCACTTAACACCAGGTGGGCTGTGAGCTAGTCCACCCATCTAAGCAATAAAAAAAAAAGTGTTTGAAAATATTCCTAATGACATACATACATACGTACTTAACAAATGTTCACGATTGACTTCCACGGTGAAGGAATATCATCGTGTATAAAAAAAACCGTAAAAACAAAAATTTACGTAATTACTGGGGGTTGGACGGTTTGTAAGCCCGTACAGGCAAGTACTAATTTCGGTCTGAAGGGTGAGGTAAGCGTTTTACTGTAAAAACTGATACCTTAAAACTTAATGTAGATGGCAAAATTTACGTTATTGAAGTACGTGGGTTCCGGTGACCACTTAAAACCTGGTAGTAATGATAGAATGCTTTTAATTTAATTATATTATAAATAAGTTTAAATCAATTTTAAAATAGACATAAAAAATATTTATACATATTAGTGCTATAAATGAAATGAATGTTCCGTATGGAACGTCCGGACTTTAATCGAAGTTATACTTCTTTAGGCGCATTATGAAAAATTGATGAGAGTGAAATTTTACGATGCGCGCGCACCGTGACACAAAATTAACAGAAATGAAGTTGCCCACTAAATCGCTCATTACAATACGACCGACGTAACTTGGCGAGTCTGAATATAGCCGCAGGTGAACTTTCGCGCATGTACACTCGTAAAAAAAAGTGTTATTAGCATTCATTTTTTAGTAATATAANAGTGAAATTTTACGATGCGCGCGCACCGTGACACAAAATTAACAGAAATGAAGTTGCCCACTAAATCGCTCATTACAATACGACCGACGTAACTTGGCGAGTCTGAATATAGCCGCAGGTGAACTTTCGCGCATGTACACTCGTAAAAAAAAGTGTTATTAGCATTCATTTTTTAGTAATATAAATGACAAAATTATTATTTAATAAAATTCATACTAAATATTATTAAATTATTAACGTTACATATTTATTATTAAATATTTAATATTAAAAAAAAAAAGAAATAAATTTAATAAAAATAAAGTATAACTTCTTACGCGCGTACATAAGTACACCCTGTTTTATGTAAGAGGCCCCGTTTTAATCAATTAACTCATAGATATATACAGTAGTACGCGCATCAATTTTCTGAATCACAGGTCATCAATAAAAAAACCTTGTGTGAAAGAATTAACTATATGTACTCACGGTGATGATGAAAATGATACTATAAATGATACTATGATACTAGTCGTCGAGGTTTGCTTTCAGTATTCTTATCAGCAAGTCCTTTATTGCTGACATTCGAGAAAGCGTATTTAAGCATTCAGCAGTATTGACATACCTAAAAGTAAAATACAAGCTACAAAAATCGATCATCGAAATTATGAGCCTAAAGATACCATACTTGTTTACTTTACTTTGAACATTCGGATAATTATCATAATTGGCTCATGATTTTAGAAAAAGTTTGACACGTTGTTTTAAATTTACCACAAAGTATCTTAGTATCTAAATATTGAAAAATTTGTTAATAGACGTGATGTAATTAAATTAGCTTCACTTGAAAATAAAGTAATCAAACATTTTCCAAAACGTTTAGATACTTGAAGCTTCATTGAATAATGTTATTTCGTGCCCAAAATTTTAGGAATAATATTATTTCTCAAGGAAAATCATTATTATCTAACTATGTTTTCACAGACAGTTTAATTTGTACAAGAGTGTGTAAGAGTATAGTTACGAAATTCAGAGATAAAATGTTGCCTCCAGCAACGAAATTATTTGAAGCAAATATTTTCCGAGTAATATTCTGAGGCACAAAATCGAGCTCATTACGACATTAAGGTGAGTCCGATTTGTAAATAAATTATGAAGTTTATTGGTACTTAAGGGTAGGAGGCACTGCTACAGCTTAAAGCAAGATTAAGTCGGGGAGAAGGACATCAAACGAGACTATTTTACAACACAAATCCAACCGATTCTAACGTGGGCTTTGATCTTGGATTTCACGAGAGTTTTTTTCAATAACGTTATAGAGATTATAATATATTTTGATATTGGTTTTCGCCACTACTACCCCGAATCTAATCACCGTAATTTATTTTTCATGAACATAATATGAATACTTAATTTTAAATAGGTTTTTTAATATACATGTTTGTGCCAAAGTGATTATAGTTTTCGTCAAAAGCCCAGGAGACAAGTTAAGAATCTTACTTAGCACAGAACGGATAAAATAACCAAAAGCGAAATGGAAACGTTCGAGGATAACAATTGAATTTGGAATTCATAATAATTTAGCGGTTCAAAACAATTCGCGAAAGGCTAACTATGCTTCGCGGGTAGTTAGCGCACTGGAACCAGTATCGCTGAAGTAAAGTGCTCGTCACACTGATTGCAAACAACAGCCTTGAGCGCTTCACAATATTATTGTAGAACTAGTAAATTTTGTTCTTTAGGCACACAGGTACCTAAAATATCGCGCTTCAGTAGTGGAGTTGGGCAAAGAAGCATTCAGGTTTTTTTATGATAGGGCCTCCCACCATGTATACCGGTGACCTGTTTGAGATTACGGGAATCCGCTGGATGCAGATAGCGCGGAACTGAACGGACGGTGAAAGCATCTGGCGGTCTGCGTGCTAGTGAAAATCTGATATTGCATTAGAATTACGAATTACAACACCAAAGCAGAAATATAACATTATTGTGTCCCAGGTACAGACACAGGCTTAGAGAGAGAGAGAGAGAGGGAGATAGGGACAGAGAGAGAGAGAGAGAGAGAGAGAAAGAGAGAGAAAGAGAGAGAGAGAGAAAGAGAGAGAGAGAGAGAGAGAATACACTTTATTGCACACCAAAATACAATTTACATTCAAAAAACAATCAAAAAGCAGATACATTTGTACAATAGGCGGTCTTGTCGCTAAAAGCGATCTCTTCCAGACAACCGTTTAATTTACAGAAATTCTCGAAAATATAAAAATATAGCAGGTTGCGGTGTACGTGTAGTACGGTAGGTAGTACTATAGTGCGGTTTAGGTAGGTTACAATTTAAATTGGTAGACTTTTCTATTATAGTAATGCTATATTTCATTATTTACTGTGAACGCAGGTGTATAGTAAGTAGCCTGTGGCTTACAAATTTTTATACGCTTTTTGTTTGAAATGTGGCAGGCAGCTTATTGTAGGCGAACGAGTAGTTACCGGTTACTTGGAATAGTTGCGAACACAACCAAGTTTCCCCATAAATAACGTTTTAATGTGTGTCGCGCTATTCAATAGCTGAAATACGTGCCGCATATGCCGCATACTCAATTCAAAACAGGACTCTTAAATATTATTTAAGATATTAATTGACTTGACATCTTGTGATTGGTTTTATGTAGGTCCGCAAACAGAGAAATATAAAATGATTTAACAATTTTCAAATCATGAAATTCTAAAATATTATTAAGGCAAACCCTTTTATATAGTCGTTATCTTTCATTGTCCTGATTGGAAATAAATTCGATAAAATTACACATAGATACAGGAATAGTTGTCGATGAAACTTTACTAAAATCACTAAAGATCGACAATTTTTTTTTTAATACCCTACTGCCCTATATACCCCGATGAATTCACGAGAATCCATTTTCCCGTGAAATCAGAACGAAAGCTCAGTCGCTAATTGCTCGTCGACGGCTCACAATATCGCGACTGCATTTAAAAGGCGTCGTAACTTTAAAACAGATTATTTGTAATGAAGGAACGATAAATTTAGCGGCTCATTTGAGCGAATGAATGGCTCCCTAATAGAGTGGGAGCTGTCGCCGGCTACCCACAAAAGAAAAGCAGGAGAAAACCGATTTCTTTGTTCTTAGTAAATCGAGTACTGGAGTCGTTTGTCGACCTTATATCACCCTGATTCGACGTTTATGGCCGACCTGCAGCTTCTTACTGTCGATTCGGAACATATACTTTGTTGCCCTTGTTCCGCTAAAAGGGTGAGCGTATTAGCGTTAATGTTTTATCTAATATGCCCATTTTAGGGTGTCCTTCGTGTTTCAAGTCATTCAGTTACGATGAGTAAATAAGATCTTACGTTGAAATAACCACTTATTCGTTTTAAAGTTAGAATTTTTTGGGCAAGTTTTTTTAAAAACTAATGCTTGGGTATTGCCCAAGTGATTAAATTCTGGGCCTTGTTAGACCGTTACCCTTACAAAATATGTGATGTACAGTTTCCAACACCTTTGTGAATCCGAATAGGAAAGATAAATCATCAGTGTACAAAATCAAAACATTTTCTTTAGGTGTTGAAAATTTTTTCTGCCAGTCTTAGTCCCCACTAATCCCCCACATCCCCATGTTCGATGAAGAGATGTAATTAGTTTGTAATTGTAAGTTCAATTTTGACAAAGACTTAGGTCTATACTACCTAGTATCCTATCTAATATTCTACCAAGGTCTTGATTTATCTTCGTATTATCCCATGTATCTAATTTTAGACTTACTTCTGTTCCAAAGGCCAGTTATTTGTTTCCTAAACATTGCCTTTCCGTTGTACACGTAGTATTGTAAAACCCAGAGTAACCATCAAAATAGTTGTAACTATAATAAAGGCACTCGCTAGTAATAGCTCAGCCACGTAAGCCAGTATTTGTGTTTAGAAATTGGTTCTCTTCTTTTAATACTACCTAGATCTTTTAAAAGTAGATCTTTTAAAGCTTGTGGTGCCAGACAAAAAATAAAATGCTCATTAAGGTTATTGACCTAACTTTCATTATAGAGCGGTCGTTCAAGAGATAAGTTCTGTTCTTAATAAACACACGCATTTTGATCATCTTTAAAATAAAGGGTCTTCCAATAAGATATATTTTTTAATGTTTTTATTTGTTTTATTATTTCCCTTGTAGAAATACGAGCATACGACCCACCTAGTGGTGCTTGGGTACCATCCGTGAAGGACATCAACAATGTCAATGTCATAGCCAAACTGCTGCCTACCGCTGAGCACCCTCCGTAAGCCTTGTTTTAAGAAGTTCTCTCTCATTTAAAAGTTCTACATCCATTTATTGGTAATTATCCTAATGTTTTACATAAGTCTTGCATATAATTTTTAATCTTACTAGATATGTATTGTATGGCTTTAATATAAATCTATATCTATACTAGTCTATACTAATATTATAAATAGGAAAGATTTGTTTGTTTGTTTGTATTGAATAAGCTTCCAAACTACTGAACCGATTTGAAAAACTCTATCACTGTTTGGAAGCTATATTATTCCCAAGTAATATAAGCTATAATCTTTTTTGAAAAAAGTTAGGGATCTTTACTAAATCTCCAAAAATGTAACCCAGGATGTAAAAAAATTACCTAAAATAATCTTTACATCGCGTGCCCTGCGAAAACTATTGATGATAGAATAAAATAATGTACTACGATATTGTAGAACATATTATTATTGACAAAAGTGTCGCGGCAGAATATGTCTAACTACTATAGTCATGCCGCAGTAAGTGTTCTTTTATTTAAAAAAATAATACAACGTCAAATATCTTTGAAATTTTTTGTTAAAGACCCGAGCGGAGCCGGAGCGGGCCGCTGGTGATTAATAAAATACTCAAACACGTAATTATTATAATGCACTTAACACATAGTTACATTAAACGAACTCCAGTGATGTATGAAGTGAATATTTTTATCGATACAATCGATCCGCGCTACCGGACCGGGCGCGTCAGGGAGGTCATTTATCATAGTTATCTCACTCGCTGCCCGCATTGTTTGGGTGCATCCGACATTTCTAACGCGGTAGGTACCTACTGAAAATATCTTTCGAATTTTCTCCATTACGAACAGGATTACTTTTAAAATTCATATCGGAAATTCAATTCGTGTTTCCCGAGCGCTATGACATGTCCTTCTTCAAACGAGGCTTGTGGCGAGTATTAAGCGGTAGGCAGCGGCTTGGCTCTGCCCCTGGCATTGCTGAAGTCCATGGGTGACCATCAGGTAGGCCGTATACTCGTCTGCCTACAAGGGCAATAAAAAAAAATTCAATTGTGCATTTAACATTTGTGTAATTTGGGGTACAGACACGTAGTTGCTAATTGGAAGAAAAAAGAAACGCCAGATCCCCACCACTTTTGATTCTACCATCTACGATGCTCTTCGAGTAGCCGAAGACCGGATGAGATGACACAGCGTCGTGAAAAAAAGTTAAAGATGGGCGCTGTCACTATCCTCACGTATACGGAGCACGACTGACGGATCACTCGTCGTACCACGAACCTACTTATTTCTATTGCAAAATAATATATACCAGTCTGAAAAGTGGTGCAACCATTTGAAAATTAATAGAATGATTGAGATATTTTTAGCTTTAGATGGTAGGACGTGGTTTGGGAGTAGCGGAATAGCTGTTGTACCAAAGATGTTGAGACTTGGTTCTCAAAATGAGCATTCTAGGTGAGTGGACGATCTCACGGTCTAGCTGGTGTTAAGTTGTAACCGAAGCTCACAGACATGAAGAACGTAAATGCCGCCACTCACCCTTATGAGTTCTAAGGTCTCAGTTTCTTTTTTTTTTCTTAGATGGGTGGACGAGCTCACAGCTCAGGTGGAAAGCACTTGGAAAATGGGGTTAGGAGTTTTCTACAGTACAACGTCTACCCCACCCTTCAAACCGAAACGCATTACTGTTTCACGGCAGAAATAAGCAAGGTGGTGGTACCTACCCGGGTGGGCTCACAAGACTTCCTGGTGGTAGTGCAATTTTCGAATCCTGAAACCAGCAAATGAATGCGAATAAAAAGATGAGTCTGCCTATCTATAGATTAATAGAATAAGCCTTAAAATTATATTTGAATTACAAATATAAAACGAATTTACTGTCTTTATCTAGAGGAACTAACATTAAAAGCGGACTAATTTGATAAAATCGTTTTGGGAACAAAAAACGTGATCAGCGCTCCGTTCGAGCCCATACCCCAAAAGGGAAAGTTCCTTTTTCTTATCGTTTATTAGTTTTTGTTGGCGAAGTAAAGTCTCTGTCATCGGCCCGTAAATGGTGTACCTACCTACCTTTGTTCTTCTAATTTAGTTTTCGAACGAACTGACACAAAAAGACTTTATCTGCACTTAATAAGTTTTTTGTGTGGATAATAACTTGATCGTAATTAGCAGAGGTTTTTTGAATTCTTTTTATCGCTTTCAATGGACGAACAAGTTCACGGCTCGCTTAGCATTAATTCGTTATCGAAGTCCGGAGACATAATAGCGTTGATTCCATAACCCAGATAAAGATACGAAGTCGAATTTTTAACCTTACTGTACAACGTCTGTCTCAAATTGGAACATCAAATCAAATCAAATCAAATTTTATTAACTAAAACACGGATTACATGCTTCACGACAGAAACAGGCAGGATTGTGCTACCTACCCGTATGCCTTCAGATTAGTCGTCAGACACATAATAGCATGCGTTGGATAGAGTTCGTTTGTTTTGAAACCATCTCCTACGCCTGGTCAGGGATTTTTTTTTTTATTGCTTAGATGGGTGGACGATCTCACAGCCCAACTGGTGTTAAATGGTTACTGGAGCCCATAGACATCCACAACGTAAATGCGCTAACCACCTTGAGATACAAGTTCTAAGGTCTCAAGTATAGTCACAACGGCTGCCCCACCCTTCAAACCGAAACGCATTACTGCTTCACGGCAGAAATAGGCAGGGTGGTGGTACCCACCCGCGCGGACTCACAAGAGGTCCTACCACCAGTAATTACGCAAATTATAATTTTGCGGGTTTCATTTTTATTACACGATGTTATTCCTTCACCGTGGAAATCAATCGTGAACATTTGTGGAGTACGTATTTCATTAGAAAAATTGGTACCCGCCTGCGGGATTCGAACCCCGGTGCATCGCTTCAACACGAATGCATCGGACGTCGTATCCGTTAGGCCACGACGACTACAAATTTTAATAAAATTAGTTTTTTTTTGCCGTCCAGGCAGACGAGCATACGGCCCACCTGATGGTGAGTGGTTACCGTCGCTCATGGACGTCAGCAATGCCAGGAGCAGAGTCAAGTCGCTTCCTACCGCTTAATACTCTCCACAAGCCTCGTTTGAAGAAGGGCATGTCATAGCGCGTATAAATATTCACATAATATAACGTATTCAGAATTTATGTGTATTCAATGTTATCAAAGGCTTTGTCTACCACACCGACCATGTTTACAAACGTAAAGATAATAAGTTTTAAGCGCGATTAAGACAATTTCAACTTTAAATAAGGTACAAAAACAACTGCTAATTTCCTTTAGTTTGAATATCCTTATTAAAAAAAAATCGTTAAAAAACGGACCTTCATAAGCTTAAGCGTTTAGATGTATTTTAAAAGGATTGCTCTACACTTTAAAGTGAAATGCGTGACATTTTTGCGTCACAAATACGTACATACGTACGTAATAAGCAATTTAGGAACTAGAGAATTAGGTATAGTTTTTTTGTTTCTTAATTTCTTCTACTACTTGTTTTTTTATTATTATTTCCAAAAGCAGAGACATCGTAATTCCACGAAAAATAAAATTACGCTCTGATCCAGATATCTCATTTCCTGAAAACAACGTAAGAAAACGTCCTGCGACATCCAAAGAGACAACTAAAAGGAAATCATGAATCATCGCCGTGAAACATTCTCATACAAGGCAATGGAACCGGAACTACGCTGAAATGTTCCATCATCCAGCCAGGTCGCTTCCGGTGCCGGATATGAACCTGTATCGTCATGACTGCCCTCGTCACTTTAACGATCTTTCTACTAAGAGCTTGTTCAGCTTGTTCAGAGCCACTAACGGGGTACGTAAGGCTTTAACAGTTACGTGACTTTAAAAAGGTATTTCCTGTTCAATCTTGGATGAGTGGAAAGCACTTGGAGAATGGGGTTAGGGGTTTTCGATCTCACTAAAAACTCTCAAACACCTCCTCTCCGACTCCATATTCACCTTTGTGACACCGATGTCGGACAGCGTTACTTTACAGACAAATTAATATCTCTAAAACGTACATATATAGAAAGTGTTATTTATTTTACTGTAGGTGACCTCACCTAGCTATTGCAATTTAAATGTCACTATCCAGCTTGAAACGTGAAGTAGGAGTCCCAATTGTATTCTATAACGACTATATCCTAAATGGAATCAGTGATCTTAAGTATCTAGACTTCAATTTGTGGTGTAATATTTCCATGCCTGCTCCTGCTTATATTCTAAAAATTCGGAAATTCTCTTGATGCTGTCATGTTCAAGAATTTTCACCTATTGTGTTCTTGGTTTTTATATATTATTATACTTAGTTATTTCTCACCAAACTGACCATATCTTTCATCCATCGTTTGTTCCTCAGCTAAATTTGTACATGTAGCTCGAGTCGAGCCTAAAGAAAATGATTACTTTAAAATACTTTTTTTCGATATACATATTACCATTTTCCCTTCTCATTCGTAACTTATATTTAAAAATTACTAATAAATATTATAGAGCAGCATTTTCCTAATTTACTTATCCTGGAAACGATAAAATTGACTGCGTCGAAGACTAAGGAAGCCGTGTCGTCAACAAGCTAAATTATCCGGAAATGGAAAACCGCGAATCAAAGGTTACATACACAAAACAAACAATTCATTCATCGTCTGAAAGGAATAGATCTTCAGAGATGTTTGCTCCGACGCGAAATAAAACTCCGAATATGTTCAAAAAGTGTAAACACGTCGTGACTTTGAATGCGTCTCGACAAATGTGTTTTTTCAGTCGTCGAGATCGAAATCTAACACAAAATGCTGTTGAGTACATCCCTACGGACGGCAAAAAAACTCTTTCGCCCAGTTCGTATTTTACACACTGAACAGCCATATGTCTTACTAAAGCCGATTTTTATGACATCTCAAAGCAGATGCTCTGAGGTACAGATTAATCTACACAAAGAAGCAATGACTAGAAATACGTTTACTCAAATATTTTTCGGTCGCTTTTATTGAGGGTTTATGCAATGAAGATATTTGTAAAGCTTTCTTGTCACTATAAATTTTAAAAGAAATATTGCCATTTTTACGAAGCTCTTATAGAGCGTATAGACGCTTAGTATAAACGTTGTTTAATCACGAAACGGTAAATTTTTTTATTTCAATGTTGGGTTACAGCTTGGGTTGGGTTGGGTAGCTGACAGCCCACCTGGAGTTTTTTTTTTTATTGCCCTTGTACGTAGACGAGCATACGGCCCACCTGATGGTGAGTGGTTACCGTCGCCCATGGACTTCAGCAATGCCAGGGGCAGAGCCAAGCCGCTGCCTACCGATTACTGGAGCCCATAGACATCTACAACCGAAATGCCGCGACCCACCTTCTAAAGTTCTAAAGTCTCAGTATAGTTACAACGGCGAACGCATTACATTCAAACCGAAACGCATTACTGCTTCACGGCAGAAATGGTCAGGGTGGTGGTACCTACCCGTGCGGCTCACAAGAGGTCCTACCACCAGTAAGTGTAAGTAAATGCTTGTGCAACGCTTGTAAGTGTTTCTACTTTAATTGTTTAAGTGCTTAAAAGCCTATATTAGCTTGATTGGTACCATGTATCTGAGTAAACGAATTTTTCAACGTCATCTATATATTAATACGTGAAGCAAAAACTTTGTATCCCTTATTACGAAAATTGCTAATATTTTGCAAGCACAATGCTAATATTTTTTCAAAATAATGCATAAAAGATACATTAAATCAATAAAGAAAGCCTTACACATACCATGTATTTGACGCACACACGCATGCATACTATTTACTGTCAAACTTTTGTTCTTGGCGTCTGTTGTCAAATTGAGAATAGATTTAATATTGTTTGACTTTGTTAATATTGTTTATAGTGTAGTCTTGGCGAAATTTGTGATTATAGTTATAATATAATTACAGTCGAATTTCGACTACTGCGGGACCTCTAGTTTTCATTAAATTCAAAACGTCCGTTCAATGTAAAAATAAGCACAGATACCGAGGGCTTGTTTAATTTAATTACGGATTAAGCGTGACTTATTCAAAACAAAATAAATATCTTACTTTACGAATAATAATAAAACGGTATTTGGTAGTTTATAAGTAAAATTGTATGTTAAAGTTATCGTTATGTGTGTGTCGAGCACTTGAACAATAAGGTAAATGGTGGTAGAACCTCATGTGACTCCGCAAGGTACTACCACCTTGCCCATTTCTGCCGTGATGCAGTAAGCAGTTTTGGCTTGAAGGGTGGGACAGCCGTTGTACTGTTAAAACTGATACCTTAGAACTCTTCTCTCAAGGTGGGTGGCGTCATTTACGTTGTAGATTTCTCCGGGCACCGGTAACTACTTAACACCAGGTGGACCGTGAGGTCGTCCACTCAAGTTAGCAATAAATAAAAAGCAATACCATTTGCTTACGAAGAAAAAACCTAAAATATAGGCACATACATTTTAGCAATACTATTTTAATGTATTACTGGTAAATCATACATAAGTATAAACGTTAATAGCTATTTAGATGAAAGAACAGACCAATAATTTTTTTTTTGTACTATAAAGTATTTTCTATTTTATTAAACGATTTCAAATCAATTTCGTCTTAGAAATTTTTATTTATTAATAGACAAATTTGGAATTGTGAAAATAAAATGTTAAAGTTGAATAATAAAAATAAATTTTACGTGCAGCCTGGCTAGGGCTGATGGTTATAAAATTATAATAATTTCTTTGAGTTGGAGTAGATGAAATAATGAAATATGTGATAAAATGTGATCAATACCGCTAGCTCAATAACATATTAATAAGCAATTTAATTATTTTATCGCGTAAAATGAGTCTACAGTGGATAGTGGCACCGATTATATTGAGCTCTTTTATTTCTGTCGCGTAGCATTCATCTGATACAGCTTATAATATTAGATATTGTCTAAGATATCTTATTGACTGTAAATATAATATAATAGCAAATTTGTATTAAAGACTAGAAAGAAAGAACAAGAAAAAAAAGA
The DNA here is from genome assembly GCF_003987935.1 of Bombyx mandarina. The sequence goes on from NW_021011599.1 coordinate 538,230, forward strand.
ATTTTATTGTTATATTGCACGTTAGTCAAGCTATAGTCACTGAGCGAACTACCTATTATGTTATACCAGATATAACATTAATAAACAGGATTTTTTTTTCGAAATTTTTCAAAATTCCGTATTTATAAGGCGAAATACCTCAAAAAGGGCACAATACACCAATTCATCAAAAATTTGATAAGGTCCGGAATTTATATTGTTAAGTCCAAAAAAAGTAATTGAAACATGTAGCTATTATGGCGAACCGTGAGGGAGGCCTATGTCCAGCACGGGACGACCGTGGGTTGAAAAAAATAAATAATATGTAGCTAGTACTTAACATATTTTTTGAAGGCCAAAATACCATTTATATCATAACCTAAAACCTCGCACAATTCACTATAGTACGCTGAGCTCATACGCGTGTACAACAGTTTTAAAAGTCCACTGAAAGCTGTGCGCGTTAGAGATAAAAATAATAACAGAGTCGCCTCGTGTAAAACAGAAAAGAAAAAACGGTTAAAATTTTTGGACCTGGTCCACGAGAATACTCTCATATGGCTTATTGATTTAACTATCATTGTTCCGACCGTCGTGTCGGGGCACGGCTTGATAAACTTTGACCAATATCTTGAAAAACTTTCGCATCTGTCCAGCTTAAGGGCCCGGTGCAGAAAGCCGTCATTCTTAACATGCAACATATATTTGTTTCTTTTCCTACCTATGCTGATAGCCTTGAGAGTCTATTTCACCTTCTCCTTGACGTGAGGGTGAGCTCATGGGGCTCTAACCGAGAGTGTTGCCAACACTGGCTCTAGCAAGAGCAGTGCTTCGCAGAATCTACCACAGGATCGGAAACGCGACCCACTGAGAAGAAGGCGAGAAACTCAGTGCGCTGTCTCGCTTTGTAGCCCTAACTGGTACGGTAATATATCTACTGGTGGTCATATCGTAGACACAACTTAGAGACGTAGAATTATTATGATTGGTTTTTAATATTGTACAATTGGTTATATTTTAAATATTTAACTCGTAAACAACAACAGCTATCTCAGAAGCTGAAAAAAAAACACGACCTTGTACCTCCAATGTTTGGTAATTTTCATCAATTTTTGTTTTATGTCCTTTGTTGGCAGACGAGCATACTACACATCTGACGGTAAATGTTTACGGTGGCTCATGAAAGTCAAAAATGCCCTTCTGGCCAAGTCTATCTATAATATGGCATAACACCACTTTTTAGTGTATGATGATGTTTGGTTTATAAGATTAAATTTCATACAGTAATTCTATAGCGTTTGCGATTGGACTGACCGGAAAAAACTGCTTTTCAACTCTGAGAATCTCAGGTTATTACTATAGGGAGAATGAGGGCGAAAAGCTGATGCCTAGATGTTCTAAGGCAATGGAAATCAGCTTCGACGACAGCGAAGGCTTTGAAAAGAATGAAACACTATGGAAACTTTTGTTATTTCCCCTCTACATTTGCTGTCTAAGAATTTGAATTGCTTGCCTACATCCCCCATGTAAATATTATGATAACACGGTCAAGAAACATTTTGTTATTGTCATCAATCCCTATCTATGCCTTTTTTAGGGTTTGTCATAAAGCAGCACGGATGCGTACTATTTTCCTCCGAATTTATGCCCCGAAGCAGCGAAGCATTCCGGTTTCAAAGGTGGGGCAGCCGTTGTGCTACAAAACTGAGACTTAGAACTCATGTCTCAAGGTGGATGGCGTCATTTTTCATGTCTATAGGCTCCGATAACCGCTTAACACTTAATATGTTATTTAACCCCCTTTTACTAGAGGCAGTGTTTGTTGTGAGCCGGTGGGTACTATTATACCCCAAATGTCTCCTGTGAAGCAATTTTGCATTCCATTTACAAGGGCGGGGCAGTTGTTTTATAGTAACATTGAGTTTTCACCCTCATTTCTCATGGTGGCTGGTGCCATTCACGTTATTATGCCTAAGGACTACGGTAACCGCTATAATCAACTAGGGTATGAGCTCGTTCACCTATACTTCTTCTTCTTCATCGCTTTTTTCAATACTGAAGGTCGTGTCCATGAAACTTGACTGTGGCCTGTCAGCTTTTATCAACTTCTCGTAGGGCGACTAAAGAGATTTAAAAAAAAAACTTTTTGTCGTGACAACGTCTTATAATTCGATGGAGCCGGCTGCACGCACGAAAAAACATGACTCATGCGGCATTACCTCGCTCTGAGGCGTTCCATTTAAGGCTTGAAGTGCAAGCGAGAGTGCGCAACGAGCGACAAAGAGGCACAATCGGCCTCCGCGTTCGGCAGCGTTCGACATCCGTCTCTCTCCTACTTGAGTGAGCGATGCATCCGCGTTGACAGCTGCTATACAATAATACAATTACATGTTTTCGTCAAGTATGAAGTTCAGTGAAAAGTGAATGTGGTGTCAATTGTTTATAGCAACGAAAATTGCGATAATTGAAAAATGAAACCATTCCATCAGTATTTTCTTATGACGTTGTCACGTTCAACTATCGTCAGTAAACCGACTTTACATAAAACCCATCTTTACTTTAACAAAAGCTCTTAAATAAAATGTGATAGATTATAATGCTATTATTCTGGGGATATACATAATTAGGTAAAAACATATACAATTTTTTTTAATTCGTATTTCGACCACAGGTAACCCTAAAAGCGTGGTCGTTCATTGAACAAAACCAATTTGCATAGAAATGGAAAACATACTTCATTGGCGATGGAGCACCGCATTATTCAGGTGTATGACCTAAAGATGTGAAGTAATCGGCTCGGTAATTTAAATTTAGAACGACTTTCCCATTTGAAATCGTAACAAAATAGTCGTAACTGATCATAGAACATGAAAGCAGCACAGGTCTCCAATTATTCGCTTGTCTGTTTAATCATGGGTTACGTAATTGAAGTTATGGTTGAAGTTTATACATTTCCTTCAAACCGGAATTCCGTTATATATAGGTAGTTGCCTCAGTAACTCAGTGCTTAATTGCTCGTGACTGTATAATATAATTGAGAGCGAGAGAGAGAGAGAGTGAGAACCCCTCCTGGTTGAGCTTTTGCTCGCCCACCTGCCCTGGTGAAACTGGAAAGGCCTCTGGGCAACCAGTAATCTCACATACATAAAAAAGAGAGAGAGAAGAAGAAAGGAATCGTCTACGGGGGCACCAAACGGGCTTTGGGGCGATCCCCACTATCGCGTAGGCTCCCAATCATTAATAGGCAGAGATGAGACCATACGCTGCCATCCTATCTCTATATATACTTATATTTAAGTGTTAATCCATTTTGCCAATTGGATAAACACTTAAATATAATAAGTGTTGGTGTGATTGCAGACTCTATCGGCAGCTCCATTTTTGGTTCGTCCTTCGGTCTTCTTTCGAGTTCCGGTTCTTTCTTCCGAGAGAGACAGAGAAAGAAAGAGAGAGATAGAGAAAGAAAGATTGGACCTTAAATCTCAAGATGAGTGGCAGCATTCACTTTGCGATTCTTGTGATGACTATGAACTCCAAAAACCATTTAACAACAGAAGGGTCGTGAGCTCATTAATACATCGTTGTCCTAATAAATATTCATCTAAATAAATAATCAAAAAACATTATACGGAATTTGAATAAATAAAAAGCTCGATTTCAGCAAAATAAAATGAGAAAACATTATCAAAGTAGTCAGTGTCAATTAAAACGTGCGTTTATAGGTTATTTTCAAAAACATTCACTAAAAAATACAGTCGAATGTACAACCTCCTCTTTTTTTGAATCGGACTAAAAACCGAAACAATCACACCTATCAAGAAGTAAAATCAAGATCCATGAACAATAAATATTGTTGAAACACGTGCCTCTTTTAGGGTTCCGCTCACGAAGTTCCGTGACCGTCTCAAGTCGAACCGCGGGCCGATCCCGAGTCCGCGCTAACACAAAACGGATAAAGGTGACCACAGCGGAAATCCGAGCATGAACATACCAGGGTCTTACTGTGTCACAGTAGGTCAGGTCTGTTTGTACTGTAGAACAAAAGATCACCCTTTGGCGCTTTCAAAGCGAATTCATTTTTGTCCCATACCATCTACTTCTAAAAAGTAAAGTATACCATTTTTTGTGTTATAAATTTATTTTTGGATGTCTGGATGACCTCACATCCCACCTGGTGTAAGGGTGGAGCCCATAGACATCTACAACGTAAATGCGCCACCCACCTTGAGATTTAAGTTCTAAGGTCTCAAGTATAGGTACAACGGCTGCCCTAACCTTCAAACCGAAACGCATTACTGCTTCACGGTAGAAATAGGCAGGTTGGTTGTACCTATCCGTGCGGACTACCAAGAGGTCCTACGACTAGTAAAAATGAGTGGGCAACCTCACGGCCCATCACCGCCCACTTCGGGTTAAGGTTGCGTCATAACTGGCTTGGTTGTAGCTTTTTGGTGGTAGCTACACGTGCTTATCAGGAATCAAAATATAATATCCTAAATAGTTAAAAAAGACATATTGAACAATCGTACTATAAAAAATTAAACGCAAATTGTGGATTCTCGTGTCCGAAAATATTAGTTCGTCGCCAACAAAAGTTTTGGCTAAATTAGGACGCCGAGCTCGCGACCTACTGCACGATTCACTGTGCTGTGGCGTAGGTAAGTACGCAGTGGTCGTAACGGCAGCCGCGGGTTAACTAATTGGTAGGGGCGGGTCGAATGTGCGAACAAGGCAAATGAAGATTTATCATCCGGTCCTCCGGGCACCGCCGGCTTACCGGTTATCAGGCCTTGCGGATATTTTTGTATATTTACTTTGTTTTGTCTTAGTTTAAGCGGACGAAATGAGATTTATACGTTCCGTGATAAACCCGTAAACTTGTGTTATGACTCACGGGAATTTGTTCCTGTTGCGATTTGGGAACAGTGCTGTTATTTATTGAGATGTTTATCTGTTTATGTAACGCTGCAAGCTACCTTTACATTACTAATTCAATCTGTATTCATATCCATAAAAATAATACAAACAAAAAGATGAGTTACATTATTATATTTATTGTCCTCTTCTATTTTCTTAATAGGTGAACGAGATTACGGCCTACCCGATCTTAAGTTAACCAAATATGTATAACAACATAAATGCCGTCATCTATATGAGAGCGAAGTCTCAATCATTATATAACGGCTATTAAATCGGAATGCGTGAAAGTTTCGCGGCAGGTATAGGCAGGATGGTGATTCCTACCCGTGCGGGCTTGCAATAAGCCCTACTAGTAAACGCCAGTTGGTGATAGCAGTACATTGGAATAATACACGGAAAAGACTTCTGTTAATTTTGTGGTGGTATGTGGTGATTCTATTCAAACTATCATCAGACGTGTTGAAAGCTGAACTAGACCAGAATTAATATATACCAAGTATCCACTTAATTATTGTTACATTAATCAATTTTAATTTCTTTTATTGTTTCCCAATCCAATTGTAAGTTCTACAAATTGCTAAGCTAATATTTTTAAGCGAAATCCCATAATTTTTATATACGAATAAAATCGAAGCCCGATATCATCTATATGGTCTTTTTTTACCCGCCGATTGAGGACGGAGGCAATAAATCTTTTTCTTCAACCTAAATAGAGCTATCTCTTGAACGGAACAAAAAAATTCTATCTCCTTACAGAAATAGGTGCACGCCCATTGTAATCGAACGGCTTTATTCATCTCCGTGGTAAAGCATATTGTAATGAATCTTCTCAATATTCTTAACGTACAGACGACTCAGCGATTTTCTTAGGCTTATTTATTATACGTCTAAAATATTTGTTAGTAGGTTAAGTTTTGATAGCACCTTAACGACTAAAATGAATTAGTGATTATCAAAAAGAATACCTCATTTTAGATTCAATTCAATTATCTTAACCTGATGTAAATAAATCTGTTTGCATGTGCGTGCGTGCATACTAGCTGTTATTAGATTTTTTGATATTGTTATTAGATTTTAGTGGTGGTAGGACCTCTTGTGAGTCCGCGCGGGTAGGTACCACCGCCCCGCCTATTTCTGCCGTGAAGCAGTAATGCGTTTCGGTTTGAAGGGTTGGGCAGCTGTTGTAACTATACTGAGATCTTAGAACTTCTATCTCAAGGTGGGTGGCGCATTTACGTCGTAGATGTCTATGGGCTCCAGTAACCACTTAACTCCAGGTGGGCTGTGAGCTCGTCCACCTTACTAAGCAATAAAAAAAAAGATTTTTATTATTGCTCGGCGTGTGTTGACACAATATATTAAAAGGATTTAATAGCCACATCAAAAAGATAGCCCTAATTCTAATAATTCGAGTTTTAGAGACTTAACTAACTTAACACCAGGTGACCCGTGAGCCGGGCTATCCATCTACAGCAACTACAAAGATCATAATTTATTCAAATAATATTTAACTACTCACAATAGCAACACGATGACAAAGAGATGATTAATTAATTAAATACCAAAATTATTTTAACAAATTCGAAAACGGCGGTTTCACTGAATAAAATTTTAAACAAATAACCGATATCAAAAGCGTTGTGATACACAAAACGAAATGCAAGTAATCGTGCTGTTGTTCTCGTATCGACGTAATGAGGGATTATTACCTAGACAATGATCGAGGGACTCCGACCGGCCAACCCCGTCCACCTGAATTATTTTAATCGCTGTTTACGGACACGTCCATCCATTGGCTACGTAACAGCCGAATTACGGGAAGCGATGTAAGTAATGCCTTCCGCACGTATTAATGTCTTTTACGTGTGAAATAATCGATTAAAAGCCACTTTAACGTTTTCATCTCGGACTTCGGTTCGATTTTATTTTTTCAGTCTGACGCGATGACGTTTCAAACGCGAGAATGATCGAGTGATTTCTATATTTATTTTTTTATTGCTTAGATGGGTCGACGAGCTCACAGCCCACCTGGTGTTAAGTGGTTACTGGAGCCCATAGACATCCACAACGTAAATGCGCCACCCGCCTTGAGATATAAATTCTAAGGTCTCAAGTATAGTTACAACGGCTGCCCCACCCTTCAAACCGAAACGCATTACTGCTTCACGGCAGAAATAGGCAGGGTAGTGGACTCACAAGAGGTCCTACCACCAGTGATGAAAATATTCAATAGGTACACAAACTTAGACATAGTTTTATTTACATCATCATCATCATCATCATCACCAGCCTATAGCAGTCCACAGCTGCACCTAAACCTATCCAATTGCACGTGATCTCTCAAATTCTCTGTGTTATAAAAAAGTCAACTTTAAAAGCATTTGAGCATTAATTTCATCTCCAACCAGTCAATTTTCGAAACGTCGTATAAAGAAATCAACGTAATAAAACTAATACCTTTGAGAGGCACTGTCCACGATGGAAAGATCTTCCAAAAAGCAGACATCATTTGTAGAGCGACGTTCTAGATGTTTTTGTTCGGAACTTGTATACAAACAAGCTTATTATGAAGCTAAAGGTCGTCAGTACGGTTCATATCGTCTCTGAAATTCTTTTATTCTATAATAGCTATTCAAACACAAATTACGTAATAATTCTCTTCAATCATACTTACAACTTGTGAGGACATTCAAAAATACCAACTGAAGTAATAAATGAAAAAGTGAAACAATTCAAAATTTAAAAAAAACAATATTATAATAGGTTTTCAAATTTTTCAAATACATATCACCTTCGTCGGTCACCACCATTCACCAGTAAGAGACACTCTGAGAGACTATGAGTGAGCGCACCATTTTACATTTTTTGTGCACATTCACAAGTGGTGTATACAAATTCTACACGAATATTTGCCTCAATAGAGAACTGTTCGCTTAAGGATTTAAAACTTGCCGACAATGTCAAGTATGTTCCTAATAGCAGACGCTCAGTAAGAAAATGAGTGTGGGAGAGCATTTCATGCGCCACAAATTTCCCCGTGAAAACAATCGTAAAACTTTTTTTATTACTCCAACATTCGCCATTGATTCACGGCCCGAAACAATAAAAATACTGACTCAATCAACCCACCGAATTTTACGGGCTTTGTAGGTGAGTGGATTTATTGTCAGAGCGCGAATAAAGTAACATTCCATTTACACCTCCGAGTAAGAATCGACTGGCCACGTTTAATGTTTTACGATCACATCAAAACATGAGAATTATACGCGCGCGCGGTAAACAGTAATAACCCCTAATTTGCGTCGTAAAGCTGTTTCTATTTTTGTCGAACTATAATATCAGAATATTTCTTTAATTAAGATCAGATATAGTACCGAGGTCACCTAAACTAGAGTGGACATTGATTTATCGTATACGTCAAAAAGCTGCTAAGAAATATATCAGAGTAAAAACTATTTAGAGAGGTCATTTGACATCACACGAAGAAGTCAAGTTCCGAACTGTCCTCTGCCTTTGTTGTTCATTTTTCTTTCCCTTTTCCGGGAGCAAACGGCAAAGAGAAACTTAATTGGAGGCTTTCTCGCCGACTCTCGGGCTCAATGAAAAATTACGAGTTAAACGAGCACACGCTTGGGAATTTCGTGCTCATTCTCGACAGCGCTAGCAGAGAAAAAAAAAATCCTAAAACATTTACTCCAAGAGTATCTCAGATAAATGTAAACTGACGAACATAATTTCCATGTATCGCTAATTAGAATGATTCATTCATTTTTAGCGACAATATTCTTTTACTTTCTCTAGAATTCGAGGCCTAAAGAATAAAAGGCACGGAGTTATTCGTGTCGAACGATGTGTCTATGTCGCGATTACAAATACTTACCGAATACATATTGTAATAGTGAACACTTCCAAAATGGAAAAAATGTATCCTGTATTAATCATTATCAATTTGTATAGTAACTGACAGTACCTACTATACATGGTCGACCCGAGTAATTTCTACTATCGTACTATTTCTAGACAGTTTGACTTCTAACCTTAATACCTAAATATCACGTCTAGGGCCGTCAGCAACCACTTCACACGAGAAAGGTACGTGAACTTTATCTAGGCGTCGAGTGTAATAAATTTACAAATCGATTTAGATTAATAGCTGTAGTAAGTCTTATGTATTAGATGCACCTACGTACATACATACAATAATATAAAAATTAACACAATTGAACATTGTGATGCGGTTTGATTTTTGGAACGAAGTTCCTTACGGCAGGAGATTGGGATTTTGCTGCGCGACTTAAGTGGTTACTGGAGCCCATAGATATCCACAAAGTAAATGCGCCACCCATCTTGAGATATAAGTTCTAAGGTCTCAAGTATAGTTACAGCGGCTGTCTCACCCTTCAAGCCGAAACGCATTACTGCTTCACGGCTGAAATAGGCAGGGCGGTGGTACCTACCCGCGCGAACTCGCAAGAGGTCCTACCACCAGTAATTAAGCAAATTTTAATTTTGCGGGATTGATTTTTATTACACGATGTTATTCCTTCACCGTGGAAGTCAATCGTGAACATTTCTTGAGTACGTATTTCATTAAAAAAATTAGTACCTGCCTGGGATTCGAACACCGGTGCATCGCTCAACACGAATACACCGGACGTAAGCCTGAAATCGTCTGCTGTATTAGCTTCTTGACAAACATTATCTATATATTAATGCGTGAAGCAAAAACTTTGTATCCCTTTTTACGAAAATTATGTAAAGTTATGACGAGTATGAAATTTTCCACACTTATAGAGAATATAGAGAAGAAGTGCACAATGCTAATATTTTTTTCAAAATAATGCATGAAAGATACATTAAATCAATAAAGAAAACTTTACACACACTACATACCATGTATTTGACGCACCAAGCATGCATACTATTTATTGTCAAAATTTTGTTCTTGACGTCTGTTGTCAAATTGAGATTAAATATTGTTTGTCTTTGTTAATATTTTTTATAGTGTAGTCTTGACGAAATTTGTGATTATAGAAGTATAAAATATAGATAATCATAATAGTGTACAAACTTACAATTCCAATTAATTATAGTCGAATTTCGACTACTGCGGGACCTCTAGTTTGCTTTAATCGACTACTGCATGAAACTTGACAACTGCCAAACACGAATTTGTTCCAAATTATATTGTTAATTATAATTTTACGTTAACAAAACGCTCCTAATTGGTTAACCAACAGCCCCGTGCCGGATTACGTCGGATGTTCATTATTGCGCTTTCGGGATTTCCCTTATATTAGAGGCGGCCTGCATAATTCACATGTTGCGATTAACTGTGATGCATTAGTCACGTACCTCCTGCATAATATTCCGCCACTCGTTTATAATGTACGCTTTTAATACTAACAACATAATCAAAATCCTCGTCCCTTGTGGCTGGATTGCTACACGCTGATTTACAAACACGCATCCTAAAATTAATGATTAATTAAGCTTTGATTGGGTTAGTCAGCAAGCCGCTATCGACAATTTATCCTAACAGATGACGTCACAACGAGAAATAGGCCGCTCTTTGGTTTTGGTTTCATTGCACTATTATTTTTACTGGGTCTTTTTGAAGGGTTCCGAAAACGAAGTGAGGTAGTAATGTTGTTCGTTTATGATCTTTTTATTTATTGCTTAAATGGGTGGACGAGCTCATAGCCCACCTAGTGTTAAGTGGCTACAGAAGCCCATAGATAGACATCTACGTCGTAAATGCGCCACCCACCTTGAGATTTAAGTTCTTTAAGTTCTAAGGTCTCAGTATAGTTACAACGGCTCCCCCACCCTTCAAACAGAAACGCATAACTGCTTTACTGTAGAAATAGGCAGGGTGGTAGTATCTACCCGCGCGGACTCACAAGAGGTCCTACCGCCAGTAATTACGCAAATTAATATTTGTGGGTTTATTACACGATGTTATTCCTTCACCGTGGAAGTCAATCGTGAACATATTTTGTTGAGTACGTATTTCATTAAAAAAATTGGTACCCGCCTGGGATTCGAACAGCGGTGCATCGCTCAACACGAATGCACCGGACGTCTTATCTTTTAGGCCACGACGTCATATGGACTTATAAAAACAACAATGAAACAGCAACACACAGTATTAATACTCAATTTTATTTGTTTTAGTTAATATTTACATTTTTTTGTTTTATCACAATGGCCACAGTCATTTACACGTACAGGGATATTACTAATATATACAAAAATTACAAAATTGTTTGTATGCCATTCAATGTTTTTACATTTTTAATTTCATTTTTCAATTTTACAAGAAAAAAATATGTCGCTGTGTTTACAAAGCGCGTGATAATTTTTTCTCTTGTTTTATATGTAATTTAATTCTAAAAACAATATACAAATTTTAATTATTTCCTTAAATAGAGATAGGTATTCGAAAATATTCGTTCAATTTTTATTTTCAAATGCGTAATCCATTCTATTGTTGAAACTCATGCTCTACATACCGTAAATTGATGGTTCTTTAACAAAAACATTGCGGCTGTCCAATTTCAAAACCTAGTATCTAAGAAATTTAAAAAAGTGTGTTTTTGCATTTTTAGATCTTGTAGTCCATTCTCCACGCACCAGGATAGCAAAAACCCCCAAAAATTTGTAAAAAACGAAGTTGCACAAAGTCGGAAATCTAGTATCTACAGTAACCGTTTTCAAAATACAAAAATTACAAGATTAGTGCTTGTAGTTACTTGGATTTAAAATGGTTCATGCAGATACTAAGTCAATGAAATGGTTGAAATAAATGTCAAAACTCCCGCGCACAACTTTAGTAAGTGAGAAAATCTTTGCACGTCATGCGTGTTTTTGTCTATAAAATGAGTAAAAATCAGTCAAAAATATGAAATTGTTTTTCGGCTCTCCTTTAAAATTTAGTTTTATGCAGATACTGGGTTTTGATATTTCACAGCCGATTGTATCTTATACCTTTAAACGAGCAATTCTTGTGTATATATATATATAATCTGAATCTCGGAAACGGCTCCAACGATTTTCATAAAATTTAGTATACAGGGAATTTCGGGGGCGATAAATCGATCTAGCTACGATTTATTTTCAGAAAATGTTGTTTTATTCGTGTTTTCAATAATCAACTCTTCCTGACATCTATTGGCGAATAATAATACTATTTTTCTTAATTGAGGGCAACTAACCGCTTTAAGGACACAACAAGATGGCGTTATCAAAAAAAAAAAAAAAACGAGCAAAGCTCGTTCATCCTCTGGTGAAGTAAATACCAACAAATAAGGTTTCAATTCGAGCGAATAAACGATACGTGAATGTACAAAATGAACATATTTTAGTACATAGTACCGAAGAAAACGCTTTGAATAAATGGAAAAAGCCACTCAGTGTTACACGTGTACTCATTAAAACATGATCGCGACTTATCATATCAAAGAATTCTGACGATTCTGTTTCAAAGTACAGTAGTTTTTCCTGGTGGAAGGACCTCTTGTGAGTCCGCGCGGCAGGTACCACCACCCTGCCTATTTCTGCCGTGAAGCAGTAACGCGTTTCGGTTTGAAGGGTGGGGTAGCCGTTGTAACTATACTGAGACCTTAGAACTTATCTCAAGGTGGGTGGCGCATTTACGTTGTGGATGTCTATGGGCTCCAGTAACCACTTAAGACCAGGTGGGCTGTGAGCTCGTCCACCCGTCTAAGCAATAAAATAAAATAAAAACGCCAATCGTTTTGTAAACACAGTGACATTACAAACGCTGGTACATGCTTATACGCAACTCTCCGGTCCTGGGATCTCTTCAGCTATGAGATGCTCTCTCCTACTGAGCGTGGTGGTCCCAGAGGCAGCTGGCTTACTTGAGAGTGACGTTTTCGGCGACGACTGTGAATGAAAATACCATTTTATCGACAATGTTCGGGTGCCACGAGTTTCTATACCAGTCTTAATATCCGTTACTGATTCAAAACTTTTAAGGAATTTTAATTAGATCTACGACATTTATGTGAATTTTACACTATTCACATGGGTGTAAACTTTTTGATGTTTGATTTTAGGTTTTTTTTTTTATATTTATTAACGACCTAGTTTTCAGAACGTATTTTTAGTAGCCTTAACATATTATAGCTACGAATATAGCAATAAAAAAATAGCATTTACATTAAACAAATTGAATATTTTTTCGTGAATAAAACGAAAAAAAGCAAAGGTCGAAATTCAGGAAAAAAAGCGAGCGAATATTGATTAATTTATTCGGACATTTTTTTTTTGCATACGGTAACGTATGTATTCGTTATAAAACATTAATACGCTCTCATCGCTGCTGATTGTATAATAAAATAAAAAATGTATCTTCGTATTTGCGTGTGGAATAAAGATGTGTTTCCACGCGCGAAAATTTTCGGTCGGTTCTTTTTATAGTCGTAAAGATATTAAGTTCCGTGGCTCGTAAATTTTACAGTTATTGTGCTTTTATATTTGGTGCTCACACACTCGTTTTAGTTTGGAATTGATATTGTTAATGTATAATAATATTAAATTGAACCACTACGTTGTATAATAAGGACACTAGACAACAATTCCATTCATGCGAGGTCAATTTAAACATATAACTCTAATATGTTTTTCACATAACCTCATCACAAATTAATACTGTTTTTAATTTCTATATTTTCAAGATAATTTACTTAGTTTTGTGAAAATAAATAAACAAACAAAGTTACATATCAATTAATTGTAGCTCGTGCTTATTAAAATATATTCAAAACGACAGAATTTATAATACGGAAGCAAAAAACTGGAAATGAACCCGAAAAAATATTTTTAATATTTTTGCGTGAAATCATAACACACACGAAAAAGTATCTTATTACAAAATTAACTATTTATTTAAGTACTATGTAAGTATTAAGTATATAATCTAAATGTAATTTTGGGCTAATCTGAGTGACATAAATACTAGTATTTTCGAAGGTTTCTCGCAAGTCGCAAATATGATTAAAAAACTTTAGATTTCCGACATTACCCCAAAACAATACAATTGTATTTAAATAATTTTAACTATTATATTATATTCCATGGATTAATAATATATACTGCTGCCTCTGTTCAGCCTTAAAATTGATATATAGACAGATAGAATATAGACAAAAATATAGAAGAATAATAACAAAAACAATGCCATGAATTTAATAGTATTTTCGATTAAAATAACTCACCGGGTACTGGGTTCTTTCGCCGGCGGACCACTCGTCACTCATGGGTAGAGTGCCATTTTTGACAGTCCCTGCAACGCCCTTAGCAATTTGAGTGCCCCCATCTAAAACGTCAGACAGTACAAAAGTCCTCTGATACTTCAATTACGCTGAATAAGCTTGGTGCTAAAATATAATCAGCAATGTATTTTTTTAGAAGATATTTATATTTCAACAGCGGTATAATAATATGCTACAGACGCTGCCAAAGTAATACAAAGCGACATGATGTCATTTAGAAGATGGTGTGGCCTAAAGCCTTCGTCAAACAGAACGCGTACTTAGCACCGCGTACTTAACGCCGCGCTCTTCAAATTGACTAGATGAGTCTAACGCTTCTTTACGTAACGCATTCGCCAAATCATAGTGCCTTTCGATAGCAGTGTGAAAATTTAAAAGTATTAAGAAATCGAGTGATTCAGATGTGGCATTGTATAAGCATGGGTATTTTCTAACTATTTATATCATTTTTTCGGGCATTATCTAGTATTTTAACACACATTCACTCGGACACTAAAATAACATTTGTAAAAAATTACAACGCCTGACGTCAAAGCGTCCTAACGCCGCGACAGAGCGCTGCGTACTTATAGCGCTGGGGCTCTGTTTGACGGTATGTTACCATAGTAGTACAACACATCTCATCGTCAGTTTAGCGCTCTGACGCGCGCTAATTACGCGTTCTGTTTGACGAAGGCTTAAAGGATAAGATGACTGATCCCGACGTTCAAATCAAGGATGCAGACACCAATATTAGAGAGTAACCACTTTACACCTATGGACTTCTGTACCAATCCTATGCCTCCTATCCAAATTCTCCAACCGATAGGCAAAAATATGGTAAGTAAGTGTCTGTCACTACCAGATACCTTAGAGATAGCTATGTTATACGATCATATTATCATAACGTACTGAGGATTTCGTGAGAGACGACATAAAATACGATTCGCATCATTGTCACTACAATTCTTAACATACAACGACCAAAATATACTAATGGAATGCATATAAACTCATCTAGAAATTTAAAAGAAGCATCTATCGTAATTGTTTTTTAAGAAATCACTCTGTTCCATAACTAGTATGTAACTGGTTAGTGAAATATTATCTTGAAGAATACGTGTTATGATTTAAAAGAACTTACCAGAAGGTGGATTTAAGATATCAGGTTGAGCTTGTTTGGAAGGTTTTAGTGTGTACGCTACCACATACTGACCGGATCCAGCGTTGATTTGAAGCTCTGATGATTGTTTCATTGTCGGCCTCTCCCTGTATCGAAACAGTAAGTGAATTATGACTTTATTTACCATGCCTACTATTAACGGTTTTATTACTATTAGCGGTAGGCAGCGGATTGGCTCTGCCCCTGGCATTGCTGAAGTCCATGGGCGACGGTAACCACTCACCATCAGGTGGGCCGTATGCTCGTCTGCCTACAAGGGCAATAAAAATAATGATAATATTACACTACATTAAGGTTATGTAATCGATCAACAAATAATATAGAATTAAAATTATTGTTTCTGTGCTTTTTTTGGCTCTCTTGAATCATAGAAACAATTAAAACTATTTTTACAATACAATCAAGTGTTTAAATCTCTTACGATTCACTTATTTTATAATCACGGACGTCTGTAAAACAATAAAGGCGATATTAAGCCGTAAATGTACGATCCAAATTGATGATATTCATTTTGATAACATACCTCTTTCTTTTCAAAAAATACACGATGAGTATCAGTGCGCTGGCGGTGATCACAGATGTAACAATGATGGCCCAAAACGCAGTTTTAGATACTCCGGCTACTAAGTTATTGACTCCATCTATAAAAAATGAATTCGTAGAGATTTCACAGCTCATTCACGTTGTTTTGGACAATGGCAGTCTTGTGAGCCTGCATGTATAGTTACCATCAACAATATTTCTGCCGTGGAACACTAATGAGTTTCTGTTTGAAAGCCAGGAGAGTCGTTGTACCAGAAAACGGAGCGTTAGAGCTCATGTCTCAAGTTGGAGTCGGCATCGACGTTGTTGATGTCTATGGGCTCCAGTAACCATCAACACCAGGTGAGCCGTGAGTTCATCCACCTATCTAAGCAATAAATATAAAAGTCACTAAGTTATTGAATATCTATTTTTCTAACGTTTTGAACATCACAACATTTTATAGATAATACAATGACATGTCAGCATTGGTACGGTAGGGTTCCGTTATATAATTAACAAAGTATTATGCTCTAGAGATCTATACTTTATAACGACGTATGCCAAAAATAGATGATACTAATTTATAATTGTTTTCCAAAAATAAAAATGAATATAATTCCTTCTTCATTTGGAAGGTAGCAGGACGATATAAACATGATTAAATTCAAAACATTCATGGCTGCTTATTGAGGAAACCAACATCAGTAAAAAATAAATAAATTTAGAAATCTTGAAACTGTAATTTCACACCAAAAGATAAAGACGTTAGGAGTCGATAATGTCATCTCCTTTCAATGCAGATTTCGTTTAAGTGTTACGGACAATGGTTAAAGGAAAGCTATTAATACCCAATTATCTACGACATTTGAGGTGGCCACCACATCATTACAGAGATCTGATATTGAACATCAGATAAATAAGGATTTGTGATCGCGTTCAACTTAATAATATAGGTCTCTCGTTCTATCTTATAGTGAATTTGTGGGTGCAAAGGAGTCAACTATAGGTATTAGGGCATCCTGTAGATTTACGTCAAACCGTCTAGCAGATTGGTCTACTTATTGTCTATCTATCAGCAGTCAATTACACAATAGGCCCCGAGAGACGTGTGATTAGTTTCCGCGTAATCACAGTTCGTAATGATGGAACATTTTCATTGAGTAGCTAACGAGTTAAAAAATCAATTTAAATTTCCCTATTTTTATGTTTTCATTTAAATTTGTTTGTCTTTTATTTTATTGATTGACATTAGCAAATCAAGGGCTTGAAGCACTAAAGTAGGAAACCTAGGTCTATGGCTTGAAGTTGTTGTAACCAGGTACTCAATCACTCAAAATAATGACCAGCCGTAGTGAATTTGTGTCATTTACATTGTCACAAACATTTATTATAGCACGGACATATTTTATTAATACCTCTAAGCAAGGTGGTAGGACCTCTTGTGAGTCCGCGCGGGTAGGTACCACCACCCTGCCTATTTCTGCCCTGAAGCAGTAATGCGCTTCGGTTTGAAGGGCGGGGCAGCCGTTGTAACTATATTGAGATCTTAGAACTTATATCTCAAGGTGTGTGGCGCATTTACGCTGTAGATGTCTATGGGCTCCAGTAACCACTTAACACCAGGTGGGCTGTGAGCTCGTCCACACATCTAAGCAATAAAAATAAAAAAAACCAACTGGCCTTTGAGCTCGTACAACCATGTAAGCTATAAATAAAAAAAATATTTTGCCTTAGTGACGTGAAATCGAAATCCTAATTTTATCTAAAGTACATATCACATGAACATTTTGAGACTATAACTTGTTAATAAACAAGAAACTACACGCGTCTTAGTACGCACCTGTTCTCCTTTCCGGTCCTTGATAAGTGAGTGCTTGAAGCAAAATACGTTCAGAGGATCCTTTATCGTTTCTAGAATGTACAGTGAGTCTTAAAGCATTTCTACTCGACCACAAAACTCCTGAAGGCACCGAGAAGAAGGCAACTCCATCTGAATATACTATTGAATTAATATCACGTTTGCAGCATTTTGGTAAATAATTATTTACCTATTTTAACAAGTGATTTAAATTGCTTTTTGAGTACTACTTGAGAATATCATAATTTATCGAAAATTTTATTTTGTTATGGTCTAAAATATGATGTAAAATTTTAATCAAAATTATCGCGTTTTAAGCTGACTTTGGTAGGGTATATTTTGAGGACGCTCAGGTACCTAACCACTTAAAGCAATCGTGCATAGCAAGGACGGGACAGATGTTAAATATTAAATCGAGATTTTGACCTAAATGTTGGCAACGGTATCACTTTATCGTGCCTGTGGGATTCTACAACTATTTAACAGTAAAAGGTCATCTACCTCTCAAAGGCATGACAGTTTTGTAAAGATACTCATATTGGCATTTAATATTGGTAGCATTCGCTTACCTGTTTCATTGGCAGTTACATTGAATCTAACAGTTCCACTGTCAGAATCAACCGCTTCCAGTACAACCAGTTGTGGAAGACCGCCGTCATAGCCGGTCACACATCGCACAATCAGAAAATCTTCCGTTTCTTCTTTGGAGTCTTCCAGCCAAGTCGAATTGTTACTAGACGTTACTGTGCAATTCTTTGGAGGTGAGGGGCGAGCTGTTTTGTAAAAATACATTTGTTTTGTAGTTTTATATATGGCATGGATGTTAATATATATAGTTGGTGTCCATACATTACAATCTCTACCGTAACTTTTTTTGTTAAATAAATAGATACTATCGGGTTTTAGGGTTATCAACAACAATATTTTGAGAAAAACTTAAGCATTTCCCTACAATTACAAGAAAAAGCACCAAAATAATAAAAGAGATACTACATTATATGTACAAGGGACAAAGAAACCATTCCCGAGTATTCAGATTCATATAATATAAACCTAAATGGGTAGTGTGGATTTTCTAAGTGGAACATGAATAAATATTGTTTTATCTAGTTCATATTTCGTGTACAGTGAACTCACGACGAAAGTAACCGGCATGCAGCTATCCAACTTATTTATCATACTAATTTATTTAATTCCATTTCTATCTATATAAGAGCTATAATTATCGTTACAACCAATTAGCCAAAGAAAAATTATTTTACATATTAAAAAGTAAGATTAAACATGAAATTTGAAAGAGGAATTTGAAAAACGCAATTCCTCTAATCTCAGTAAATAAAGAAAAAAAAAACTAGATAAACAACTCGAAGAACTTAAGCGAATAAATCTCTCTCTAGACCAAAACTATTCTTGAAGTTGGACACGCGTCATTTTGGCGTCAGCTAAGTGAATAACTTGTTTTTAAGTGTTTGAAGAAAGTTCGTATTCTATATCTCTGGGGGCTATAAATTCTGTCTTATATGTGGTGTTCATTGACCACAATATTATAAAGGATGATGTTTTCTTGTTTGGTAATGTTGTATTTTTTTTTATTTCGTATATCATAGACACAATTAAAACTTCTTTTACTATTTAAATTCGCGTTTCTTATACAGATATTGATTGTTTTTATTTTATCATTAGATATCATTCGATTCGATCAGTTTTTGAGGTCACGGACGAATAACATAATCTGATAGGGTATTATTATTCGTCAACAGTTAAATATTGTTTTAAAAAAAAGTTTCTAAGCAAAGAGAACGAATTAAAATTATCTTGAGGCTTAATTGACTCTCAGATTCATCTTTCACACATAATTTTATATCTATATCTATGTATTCTATTTATAGCAATGTACTTACCAGCTGGAACAATTTGGAAAACGCAGGGCTGTGTTTGCCGACCTACTGTGTTAATACCACTGCATGTTAGAGCTCCATAATCCCTTTCACTTGATGGCCTGTACCGAAGCTCACTTACACTGCTGTTGATTGTACCTTTTACAACAACATTGAAACAAGTTTATTTTACTGCTAAGCCGAAACCTGTTTCTTATATGAAATGTCTCTTATTTGAAATAATAATACATTAATATTACAGCCTATTTTGTATGTATATATTTATTTTAATCAAAACATAATCTGAAGTCGAGAAATGATGCAATGTAATCTAAAATATTACAGATATTGAACACATAATTCACATATTAATTGGCACGTTGGAAGCCAGAACATATTGGTCATTCCACCTTGTTCTTTGTGCGCCAAAGAAATCAAATGCCACATTTTTGTACAATGCAATTATAAAAAAAGGATATTTCTATCTCATAGTGTAAAGGTAAGTAGAATTCGTGTTGCTAAGGTCTTATTTAGTCGCAGAACACTACTTAAAGCTATCCATATTATACAAAGCAGTCATAATTGAGGTTTAAAATTTTACTGAAGCTAACATAGTTATGTACGTTGTGATATTTGTATAAGAGCTCCATGCTTAATACATACTTAATACAAAGTAAGTCTGTGCCCATCTATAGCAGTAAAAAAGAGCTAATGAAAACTCACCTTACTTGAGATATATATTATAATATTAATCCATGTTGGATCTTAAAATAGTTCTTACTATAGAGTATTAGAAAGAGTGATTTTCAGGTTCGATACACGACTGGAGTTTACTCTTGAAGTCCGATTGTCATTAACTATATAATAGTTAACGAGGGCAAATAAACGTATTTATTGTAATTATTCGGTATATATATATTTTATATCGATTTTATTACCCACAAAATTTTCGTACGTGGTACAAAAATTTTCCAAAAAGGTTTTATAAACGAAATCGATATTTAAGAAGTAAACTCTAAAAAGAAATACAATATACTACGTACCATATCTAGCTGGAGAAACGTCGAAACTCTCTCCGCTATTGTTGAATTGCCATAAGAAAGTTACGTCTGAAGGGTCCGCGTGGACCGCGCATCGAACTTGTAAAGCCTCATCTATTGCGGCCCCTACTACTTGAGGAGATGGTTCAGAGCAAACCGGAGCATCTAAGTAAAATAAAATAAAACTATTTTACATATCGATTATTTCATAACGAAGTAAATAAAATTCTTAAATTTATATTATATGGATGGTATGGACATGTAATGCATAGAGAGAAGATGCATGTGAATAGGAGATGTATGGGAATGGTAGTGCAAGGTAGAGGGGGAAGAGGTCGACCGAAGAAAACATGGATGGAGTGTGTGAATGACGATATGAGAGAGAGAGAGAGAGGGGTGAGTGTTGAGATAACGGCAGATAGAAGAGAATGGAAGAGAAAAATATATATATATGCCCGGACATATGCTTCGCTCCAAGGCCTGTTCCGTGCCCCGATGACTCCGATGATCTACTTATTTCCAAACTCTTTTTAAGCATTTTTTTCTACAGTAATTTACTATTTTTGCAACGTGTTCGGAAAGTACCCCCAGTGACTCACATATACTGTAGATGGGCTTTGAGTTAATCTAATAGTATACGTCAGTAAACATTTTAAGTCAAAATTTATAGTTTTAGGAAAGGAAGTAAAATTAAAAAATCAAAAATTAAAAAAAGAAGATTTTAATGATAACCAAAAACAAAGATTGAAAATCATATTAGATATTTTTTTGCTTCCCATTCCAATAAGCGAAACCCTTACTTTAAGGATTTTGTATTCGATATCGGGGAGCTCTAGTAACGATGTCAATCTGTATGTTACAATAGTTTTAAGAGGAGGCCTATTGGCATTGCCAATATGAAATTCGGAACGTATCTTGTTTTATTAACAATGGTACTACTTCAATACCAAATAGACAGACAGAAATATACCAAAAATCATGCAGGCATGCATCCTAGTAAGATCATAAAAACAATATGGAGTTTAATAACACAATAGAAATTTAATAGGTGTACATTTCGCCGGAATTTAAAGGATGTACTCGAACACAAAGCTGTACCAGCTATTACAAAAAATATAATCGCCATTCATAGCTTTGCTGAAATTTGTATTAAAGTTTCCATAAAGCTTTTAATTTTCGAAATCACGTAATGAATTCGTTTAATTTGATCTTATTTTACCAAATATCGAACGTGACTATAGAATAGATTAAAAAACTTTTAACAGTTTGTAAAATTTATTTTAACCTTAACGACTTTATTTGGAAATTAAATTAATTCATTCAAAATTCATCTTTATATTAATACGTGAAGCGAAAACTTTGTATCCCTTTTTACGAAAATTATGCGGACGGAGGAATATGAAATTTTCGATACTTATAGAGAATATAGAGAAGAAGTGCACAATGCTCATATTTTTTTTAAATAATGCATAAAAGATACATTAAATCAATAAAGAAAATATTACACACACTACATACCATGTATTTGACGTACACACGCATGCATACTATTTATTGTTAAACTATTGTTCTTGACGTCTGTGGTCAAATTGAGAATAGATTAAATATTGTTTGTCTTTATTAATATTTTTATAGTGTAGTCTTGGCGAAATTTGTTATTATAGAAGTATAAAATACAATCATAATGTTGTACAAACTTACAATTCCAATTATAGTCGAATTTCGACTACTGCGGGACCTCTAATACTAAAATACATATGGACCAACACCTAATATGCTATCAAATTTTGTTTTAAAATTAAACTAAATTGTAGAATTAACGTAAATGGTTTAATGTGCCATGCATTAAACTATTTAATTTTAAATTACGATTATTTTACAACTGTTATAAAATAGCATACTAAACCATTATCAAATAATTTACACGACAGGTAATTACTGGCCCCAAACATCATTACCCCGAATTACTTATTCCGACTTGTGATTATTCTGAATGTAGATTATTTAAACAGAAATTATGTTCGAATTGAATAAATTTCGTTAAAAGCAAAGCTTATTCGGTAACGAGAATTCAAAATTTTCTTACAACGAAATAATAATTCGAAAATTCCAATTCTACTAAACGTAACTAGAAGGCTTTGGGGAACGAAATTTATTCTACAGTTTCGAACTAAAACAAAGCTGTACGAATTAAATCGAAGCCGCCGAACAACAGATTGCGAAGGCTCCAAGGCTCCAACAGAATCGCAGTAATAATATTAGGCAATAATTTTGATGATTTACCGCTTGTACTGTTCCCTTACCAATTACTATGCGGCCGGTCGGCTGCGGAAGGAAGTCGGTGCGTCGATCCCGACCGCAATCATTTGAATACTACTTCGTAGACACGTCAGAATTTATAGGGCAGTAACTCATACCTCTCGTGTTGACGTTTTATGGGATGCCTGCGTCCGGTGTCGTTACAGAAGGATTAGGGACATGCAAATTAACTGAATACTGACTGTTATAATTACAAGTTTGTACTGTAAGCCGTAAAGATACGGTTTTGTTTACGTTTGTGTCGGGATAAAATTTGAATTTGGGTAATGTGTATAATGTTTTGGGTTTCCGAGTGAACCATAGTTTCAAGTCTTTGATGTTTCGAGGACAGGTTTGATACTTGTTTTAAGAGGACTGTTTGAAGATAAATTAAATCATTTCTTTATAATCGGTCCCAAATTGGGGCATGGTTATTAATCAGGGTTAGGTTATCCCACTGAGTTCCTTTACGATGTCTCAGTTTGTCGCGATTCTGATCCGGTGGTAGATTCTGCGATACCCTGCTCTTGCTAGGGTTAGTGTTTGCAAATTCTTTCAGGTTGACCCCGTGAGCTTACCACACGTCCATAACCCATTAGGCTACCCGCGCGTGTGGTAAATATGTATATTATATAAAGGGTTTAATCTAAACCAACGAGCCATTTCAGGTGATTTACATGAAAAAAAAAATTAATAAACAAAAAAAGCATTCTAGTTAAAAAGAGTAGAACGATATATTGTTTGTCGAAGCCACTATGACTGTGTTTGACGGCATCTCTGCAGCGTCTAAAATAAGACAGTCCAAGCGGCAAGAGCCTTTAAAATTTTTCATTTTATAAGTACTTTTTGAATTTATAATTTCATATATGGATGAACAGGCTCACAGTTCACAGATACAATAGATTATCGGTGTTCATGGACATCACTACGTGAATGCAACGACCGTGATCATTTCAGATTACGAGTACATATATCCATGTTCCACATTCTGTCCAACGCAACATTTTAATTTTCATGGAATACAAATCCGTAAGCCATAGCTGGTCGAACTTTTCCTGTTTTTTCTTTGAAAAGGAGGATATTAATTCCACCTACCAACACTGTTTTTGATATTGAATTTTTTTTATAAGATTCCATGAGATTCAGTTCAGAGATTACATATTTGAAACTGATTCAAATATGTAATCTCGCAGATAAAATAATATTGGATACCAGTGTGGATACCAGAAATATCGTCAAAGGGATTTTTATTCATATCATTTTACTCTTTTACTAATGACGTCTTTATGTTTCCTATGAAAGATACTTAATATTCTATTTGAATCATGATGAACTCAGAACAAAATTTCTTGGTACGCCTTCAAGGCGTTACTGTAATATTATTATGATTTTCAATACAAAAAGTCCTGGACCTTTGATTGGACATTTACAATTATGAATATTTATGTACTATTAAATTTTAATTTTTTTTCTTGGCCATATCAGTTATTATTCAATAATTCTTATTGCTCGTTAGTAAGCTAATGGTACGGGTATTCTAAGCCAGTCTGATCGTCCTATTAGCCAGTCTGTTCGTCCTATTAATTAATAGCAGCATTTTTTTTGCTTCATTGCTTAGACAGTTGGACGAGCTCACAGCCCACCTGGTGTTAAGTGGTTACTGGAGCCCATAGACATCTACAACGTAAATGCACCGCCCACCTTGAGATATAAGTTCTAAGGTCTCAAGTATAGTTACAATGGCTGCCCCGCCTTCCAACCGAAACGCATTACTGCTTCACGGTAGAAACAGGCGGGGCGGTGGTACCTACCCATGCGCACTCACAAGAGGTCCTACCACCAGCATGATCATCATCATTCTCTTGCCCTTCTTCCAGTTACCGGGTCGGGTCTCAGGAGTCGGCGCAACATGTTTTCTCTTTACATACTCCTCTTAAATCATCAAATATCTTAAACCATTTCTCGCTCACTCCTTTCTTACACATATTATTATAGTCTTTCACGCAATTCATCAATTTTTTCTTAGGTCTACCTCTTCCTCTAAAGTCTTCTACATTCATAGTTAAAACTCTCTTAACAGCCTCATTGTTATTTCGTCTCATCACATGTCCAAAGCCGCGCTTCTCAAATTCTCTGTCACAGGTGCCACTTTCAAAATTGCGCCATACTGATTTTGTGGGATTAGCATAAAAGAACGTAGCGACCCAGACATGAAAAGCAAAGTGAACGGTGACGCAAGTCACTGGATTACCGCCTTTAAATCAATTTACAATCGATATAATGCTGGACATTAACTGAATCAGACATAGAAGTACATACGTACTTACATTGCACTCTCAATTTAACAGCCTGACTGGAACTTTCGCCTCTCGAATTAGCCGCTTTGCAAGTATAGGCGCCGGCTTCTCCTCTCGTAACCTTCTGCAGAACCAGAGACCGCGTACTCACGATGATACCCGAAGACATGTTCTGCATCACCGGCCTGTCCTAAATTAATCTAACGTTATGAAATAATACTGAATGTTTAAAAAGATCTAGAATGTTATTTTTCTACAAGCAACCGTCTTTCATGACAATGTCATCTTCAATATTCTAATAGGCACCCGTTCATACGCACCCGTAAGTATTATTTACATACATCGTAATTAGTTTACTTAATCTATCTATACTAATATATAAATCTAGTGGTTTTTACGGATGTTCCGTTAAAACTGCTGAACCATGCATCAGATTGACTTGAAACTTGGTATCCATCTAGAAAATACATGTACTTAATGGATAAGCTATTATTTATATGAGTGTTGGACTCCCTAATAATAAGGACAATAAATATTAATGTTAACTTTAAATGCCCAGCGAAGCGGGTGAGTACGGCTAGTAACTAATAACATTTGACTTCATAAGATCTGCAAATTATGGGCCACAAGAACATGAACATGTTTTAGTTAAGTTTGAATGTTTTATATTAAATTTTCAATTAAACAACACAGTAATTAATTTCTTAATACAATGCGTCAGTGACGTAAACGTTAAGTGAGCCGGTCCGCTCGATTCAGTCTTCAGGCACACTGATGTTTCGACAATGCGTTCTGAACTAGCACAGCACGACATCTCTGTCCCATATTTTTAATGCTTTCATTACTGAATAAAATTTATTTACATACAGAGCAATTCGGTTGTTTAAAGCTTGACCAAAATTAACTTACATTGTGGTACCATGATATTCGATGCTCCCGAGGATTCGCTCGGACATTGCACTCGAAGTAAACGTCGTCCCCTTCTTTGATGTCGTCTGGGTTGAGAGTGCTGCCCAAAGTCAGGATCACCAGGGGACTATCTGTCATAATTAAATAAAAGACTGTTTATCAATTCCTCCCTTCTCCTTGCGTCGCTAACCCCAAATGCTGAGGGTCGTGGCCTCCTTTAATAACTTTATTATGAGTTTTATTAAGATCAAAATAATATAAGCTCGTGATTAGCTTTTATTATCTTTCATCATTTTAACAGCTTATCAAAGTTAACTAGCAAGAACTTTTAGGTATCACAAGCACCGGTCACCGTCCTCGTCGAACCCGTCGCTTGCAACGAAGGGCTCGACGAGCGAACTAACCCACAGACATAGCCCACTGAGTTTCTCGCCGGATCTTTTCAGTGGGTCGCGTTTCCGATCCGGTGGTAGATTCTGCGAAGCACTGCTCTGGCTAGCGCCAGTGGAAAAAAAAAAAAAAAAAAACGGGCCAGTGTTAGCAACACTCCGGTTTGAGCCCCGTGAGCTCACCTACACGTTAGGGCGAAGCTGATATAGCCTCTCAAGGATATCAGCATAGGTAGGGAAAAAATACAAGAATTTTTAATTATAGTAGTAATATTTCATACTTACATACAACATTAAGCAGTAGCTGATCGTTGATAGTCTTAGTAGGTAGGCTAGGGTTCGCTGCGACGCATTTGATTGTAGTTCCGTGATCCGTAGGCGCTGGAGTGAACACTAACGCACTGAGTGACCACGTTTCATTTGAGTGATCCGATATCTGTGAGAANTAAGCAGTAGCTGATCGTTGATAGTCTTAGTAGGTAGGCTAGGGTTCGCTGCGACGCATTTGATTGTAGTTCCGTGATCCGTAGGCGCTGGAGTGAACACTAACGCACTGAGTGACCACGTTTCATTTGAGTGATCCGATATCTGTGAGAAAGAGTAGAGAAAGCCAAGTCAAGTAAAACAAAACGTATCACTGAAGCAAAAATTAATGGCGTTGATGTTTCGATTTCATGTCTCAAGATAGGAGGAAGTATTCCTGTTGTGATATCCATGGGCTCTAGTAGCTGCTGAATAGCAAATGACTAAAGTACAGTAAAAGCCCTAAAACCAAATTGTATTGAACTAAGCTAGCTTAAAGTATGCAACACTATGTAGACCCAAAAGAAGGTTTAAGGGGTGGGGCAGCCGTTGTAACTATACTGAGACTTTAGAACTTATATCTCAAGGTGGGTGGCGCATTTACGTTGTAGATGTCTATGGGCTCCAGTAACCACTTAACACCAGGTGAGCTGTGGGCTTGTCCAACCATGTAAGAAATAAAAAAAAAAGAAAATTACCGGGAGTAGTTACAGATGCAAATTATTTGACCGCCTATTCACCGCTCATCCATACTAACATGAATTACTGCATTCATCCATGTGCGTTTGCAGAGATATTTTTTGCCAAATACAATCTAACTTCGAATGAACTTTTCTCCATGGTGTTTCCTGAGCACTACGACCTGTGCTCCCTTGATCGAGATTTGAGGAGAGCACTAGTGTTAAGTGGCGGCTTGATTGTGCCCCTAGCAAGAGCTTCCATGAGCGAAAAACAAGCCACAAGCAGGGGGCCGTATCCTCGTCGTGACGGTACCTATCCACGCAAGCTTAGACCTGACCTTACCACACCAACTTTATATTCTTACAGAACTCTCTTACAGAACCCGCAAAATTACAATTTGCGTAATTACTGGTGGTACCTCTGGTGAGTCCGCACGGGTAAGTACCACCATCCCGCCCATTTCTGCCGTGAAGCAGTAATGCGTTTCGGTTTTAAGGGTGATGTAGCCGTTGTAAATATACTGAGACCTTAGTACTTATATTTCAAGGTGGGTGGCGCATTTACGTTGTAGATGTCCATGGGCTTCAGTAACTACTTAACACCAGGTAAGTTGTGAGCTCATCTAAGCAATAAATATAAAAAAAAGAACTAGATCCATTAAAAGAAAACTCTCCACAGATAGATCGAAATCTTTAAAGCGTACCTAACCCTAAGCCACATTTGACAGTAGGATAGATGTTCAGCAATTAAGCAACTGAATCGGAGTCAATGAAAGTCCGTACAGCTTAAAACACAACAATCAATACAAAAGCCACAGTGCTTAGCTTCAGCATGGCAGCCAATTTAGGTTTACCTATCGCATGAAATCACCTCACTCGGAGAATCAGATACAGATAGAAAATATATACAACAATACTATCGTTTATTTGAATATGATTGTATTTGAGGATATATGATATTATATGATGATATTTGTTGTTTTTTTATTGCTTAGATGGTTGGACGAGCTCATGGCCTACCTGGTGTTAAATGATTACCCGAGCCCATAGACATTAAGAATGTAAATACCTCAGTTTTTTTTAAAGTAAATCGGTTGCCCTACCCGTCAAACCGAAACGCATCACTGCTTCACGACAGAGCTAGGCAGGGCGGTGGTTTCTAATCGTTCGGACCCACAAGACATCCTACCACCCGTAATTATGCAAAATATATTTTTTCCGGGTTTGTTTTTTATTATACGATGCTATTCCTTCACTGTTGAAGCCAATCGTTCCTGCGGAATTGGAATTCCGGCACATTTGCATCGCTTGATACGAATGCACCTGACGTCTTATCCTTTGGGCCATGACGACTGTTCGCAACAAATAAATTCAAGAAACTATAATTGGGATAAATCAAAAAATTTGCGTTAAATTCTTGTGCTAATTGAAAATTTGATAATGAAATAGCTAATGGTAAAAAAATATGTTTTTTTATTTTATTTTACTTACAATAACTATATTTATATTATTAACCACCTATAACCACCATCCTGCCTATTTCTTCCGTGAAGCAGTAAGTAATGCGTTTCGGCTTGAAAGGTGGGGCAGCCGTTGTAACTATACTGAGATCTTAGAACTTATTTCTCAAGATGGGTGGGGCATTTACGCTGTAGATGTCTATGGGCTCCAGTGACCACTTAACACCAGGTGGGCTGTGAGCTCGTCCACCCATCTAAGCAATAAAAAAAAATTGATTCCTCAAAGTATCTTAGAAGTTGCTTATAAAAAAGTGCTTAATGTCTTTGTCCATTCTACGTCCGATATTTATTTTAATTGAATGCCGATCAAATATGGCTTACCATGTTTTTTGAAAAACTCCTGTTGTCTTTAAACCATGAGATCTGTGCTGGAGGTCGGCTGCCTTCGGATACGCATCGTATGGTCGCAGCTGAGCCGGCTAACAACTGCTGCGGTCGGTTCAGCAAAGAAACGGAAAGCGGAGACACTGAGAAACAGTTAGAAACATTTTTTACTAATACTAAGTAAAGAAATTGGTGGGGCACGCCGGTCACCGCCCTCGTCGAACGCTTGTGACGAGGGGCTCGATGAGCGAATTAACCCATAGACACAGCCCACTTAGTTTCTCGCCGGATCCTCTCAGTGGGTCGCGTTTCCGATCCGGTGGTAGATTCTGCGAAGCACTGCTCTCGCTAGCGCCAGTGTTAGCAACACTCCGGTTTGGGCCCCGTGAGCTCACTGACACGTTAGGGCGAAGCTGAAATAGCCTCTCAAGGCTATAAGGCTATCAGCATAGGTAGAAAAAGAAAAAAAAAGGTGGGACACGTAAGTGGTTTCCTTCTGAAAGTCGTACGTTCCACACGTATCTTTCAAAAGGCTTACAAGACCACAGTTTTTATACCATTAGCTGCTTTCGACAATGTTAATTTTTTTTTAATGTTGGAAGACAAAATGTGAATTTTTAATATTTTCTTCATTATTCAGTCAAAAAACTTTAAGTGATTTATTTTCTGTAAAATTAAACATCGCACAATAGGCATTGTGCTCGACCTATGTAAGCAGTTGACTTTCAGAATATTAAGCGAACTTTTCTAAATAAAATACTATTGTCATTTTAACGTACAAATGCTCAGTATAATAAAAATGGCGTGCAAAAGAGATTATTAAAAAAACACTTTTTTTTGTCAGGCCATTAAATCGTATTGTTGAAATTAATACCATAGTAAATCCTTTCAATACCCTTTTCGTCTACTCGAATCAGTTCAACAATGAAATATTTGGACGAGAAATGTAAAAAAATGCTGCGAGTAATTAGATACGTTTCGGGCTTAATTACGGTATGCTAAACGGAACAATAACATTTTGTGTTTAGGGAAATAACAAAATACGCAAAACGAAAGTGTTCGAATAATAATTAGTTTCACTAAAAATGTGTGTAATTATTTTTTAATAATTTCCGTGCACTTAATTGAAAGCACAGGATTTATTCGCACGCGATGGTCGAGGTCTTTTCTATTTAGAGGAGACCAGTTTAAGGCTCACTTGGTGTTAAGTGGCCACCCGTACCCCGCATCAAAATACAAATGCCAGGCAAGAGGCTTTTCCAAGCGCATCGGAACTATGCGAAACAACAGCCATGAAAACGCTCAAACTGAAATATAAGCTTTTCTTAGAAATAGGCAGAATTGTCGTACCAACTTTTGCAGACCTACAATCAAATCTACGGCATAATGTAAAAATAATTTACGGTTTGGATTATTCCATTTCTGAAACATTATGAGAACGAAACCGGAACGAATTTGAGGGTAAAGAGACGGTATATCTTTGAGTTGTATTCCACAGGTAAGTTATCACAACTATATCCATTTATATGGCCAAGTAGTAAATCGGTCCGTTTCGAACCATAAGACAGCTAGACAATACTAGATAATTAAAACTTAATGTCTTTTTTTTATGTTTACCTATGCTGATAGCCTTGAGAGGCTATTTCAGCTTCGCCCTAACTAGTAGGTGGGCTCACGGGGCTTAAACCGAAAGTGTGGCTAACACTGGCCCTAGCATGAGCAGTGCTTCGCAGAATTTACCACCGGATCGGAAACGCGACCCACTGAGAAGATCTGGCGAGAAATTCAGTGGGCTGTGTCTATGGGTCAGTTCGCTCGTCGAGCCCTTCGTCCGGTTAATGTCTCATGTCTCAAGGTGTGTAGCGGCATTCACGTTATACATCAGCTATGGTTTACATTATGGTATGTGATAAAAATAAATTAAAATAATTTCGTTTATATTTAAAACGTGCTCAACAATGATTAATCTGAATTCAAACAATAATAAAAAGTTGTTCGATTTATAATACTCACGATTTAGTTCGAGCCTTACAACTTTCTCTTGAGGTGGAACCAAATTAGTATTTGTAGCTCTACATTTGAAGGTCGTGTTCAGATCATCTCGTTTCAAATTTTGGTGTTCGAGCCTGTTCACCACCACGTGAGTATCGGTTTTGATACCAATGTATTGAGGAGCCGGTACGCCGTTTATCCACCAAGAAACAAGCGGCTCTGGACGACCTTTATATGAAAAATAATATTAAATATTATTTTATGCTTTTTGGTGTGTATGTATTCGTAACTTAATATAAATTTCATTGCACCTACCACTATTTACTCTGCACTACCTTTGATTGACTGATAGAGAATGCCTTAAGCATTAAGTCCGCCAATGTAAATTTTACATGAAGTGTAATAAAAAAAATAAAAAATTTATTTTCTCATTTTAGTCTTCGTTTGATACAAGTTTTTGCCCTACGTTTCCCTGTATAAGCTATCAGTTAATTATTTTACATCCACAATACACGAAAACGTTGCCTTCCGAAACAAAGATAAGTTTTAGGGCTGTTAACATCTGAAAATACTTTTCTTGCCTTTTTCGTAGCAATAAATTTGGATTCAACCTCGTATTACAATTAGTATGAAATCAATGCAATTAATGTAACATGAATCAGGAAGTAGGAAGTACAAGAAATCACCGTCTCGCAGGCTTATGAAGTAGACCCTCAAGATTTGCTTAAATGANGCCTTCCGAAACAAAGATAAGTTTTAGGGCTGTTAACATCTGAAAATACTTTTCTTGCCTTTTTCGTAGCAATAAATTTGGATTCAACCTCGTATTACAATTAGTATGAAATCAATGCAATTAATGTAACATGAATCAGGAAGTAGGAAGTACAAGAAATCACCGTCTCGCAGGCTTATGAAGTAGACCCTCAAGATTTGCTTAAATGAATGAATTATGCGTGTTTCACAGTTCGCATATATTTTAATAACGAATCGCATCAAATAACGCTTTACATCCTTTTAAAATTACATTTCTGGACATAATCTTTTATTTTTAATTTAATATTTTGTATATAATATGCCCATGCTATTTTTCACCGCGTCATCTTAATGTCTACCGCAAAATTACTACCAATACATAATAATTATTAAAATTCTAAGACAACAATTTTATATAATTCAAGACATATTATATGTTCGTACTATTTCTTCATAGTGTGATGATAAATCAATAAAATTTTAAGAAACCTTATAGTCAATTCTACCGAACATATTTTCGGACCCCGAATACCTTTTATGTGACTTTAATACTCCCAGGAGAGACAATGAGACGTTAACAGCGTTAGAATCACACATAACTACCGTTTTATCCTTTGGAGGAAATATCGAGGGCTTATCTTGCCATCATGACGCTACAAATTTTACGCGATTAGCTCTCGCCATAACAGAACTAAAAAGAACGTTTATTACACCTGCAGGACTCGGATAGCTGCATCCAAGTGATGCTTACGGCTAATACGGCTTTAATGGCATCGAAATTATTATTACGTTACGTTTTAGAATTTTTGGAGCCGTTTTTGTGCTTCAACGTTGAATACCGAAACTAAACAGATTAAAACGTAAAAAATGACACACAGGTACTTACTTATCTGTCACAAAAGGTCCGACATTACCGCTCATGAAAATGAATTTACCCGAAATTTTTTTAAGCGCTTTTTATGGCGCGCCAGACATTTTTGAGCAAAATAATTAAGTATGTCTGATAACGGGGTCAAAACCTAAATTCCCTACTGTCCGCTCCGCTGCATCATCACAATTGGTGGGCACACAGCCGAAGATAATCCGGCCGCGTACTGGCTCGTCGCCAGCCGGCCATACTGCGGACTTTTCAATGAACCCATTCGGACGGAATATCTCTTCCAATGTTTCCATAAAAGAAATCAAGCAATAGAAATTTTTTACTGAACTCCAAATTGTCATATTTACTCTTCTTTTTTTTAGGGAGCTTAAAATCGAAATAAATTGAACGAAAACTACTCCTCCGAACCAAGCACTCAGGAAAATTTTTCAATGCGATCGTCACAATGCATTCGTTTTTATATTTTTAGAGTCGCACAAGAATACGTTCTGCATAATAATATGTCTACTCCACTGTAATATTTTGAAAATAAAACGAGACGAACATGGTATATATACGTGCAGTGTACAGCTACGTAGAATTGGAGTGAAGTCTTATAGCGAAATGAAACTTTTGAGCAATGACCTGAACGGTACACAATACGTGTCCGTCGATTCGTCAGTACAATTTCTCCGTCGGATATTTAATTCTATATATATAAAAATGAATTGCTGTTCGTTAGTCTCGCTAAAACTCGAGAACGGCTGGACCGATTTGGCTAATTTTGGTCTTGAATTATTTGTGGAAAATACCTGGAATTCAATAAAAATAACAATTTTGTTTTTCCTTTGATGTGTCGGAAGGATTCCTTTTGCTTGTTTTATGTTTATTTTATACAAAAGTTTAGGTTTTTTATTTATCGACTGAGGCACTACGAAGTCTACCGGGTCAGCTAGTATTTAATAAATAAGAAATAAAGTATAGCTATAGCTTAAGAATACATAGTTCAAACAAAACTTAACAGAATACAAGTTCCATTATGTAAATTATTAACACTTTCACGTAGCAACGTTTCAATGTTGAAATATAAATAAATCTACTAACCTCCGCGTACTTCGCAGATCAGAACTAAGGCTGCACCTTCTTCCAAAGGTCCTACGACTCCAGACACATCAGCTCCTGACTTGTCATACAATAACATTTGATGAGGAGGCACTAAAAAAATAAATAACGATGAGCACAAATTTTAAACAATTGAATAAAAAACATTTCGCAATTTCTTGGTTATTTTGTAACTAGATAAATTAATTTAGCTAGATTAATAAATTTATTACTATTAACGGCGTTTTTAATTGTGTATATTACGTGAATCCTATTTTCGAAATTGCATAATTTAATAACAAAATTTATTCAAATATTACTCGAAAAC
This sequence comes from Bombyx mandarina, assembly GCF_003987935.1. The sequence continues at coordinate 572,646 of NW_021011599.1, forward strand.
GTTGATTTTAAAATAAAAAATAGAGTAAATCTTAACAATTTCTGTCATGAATAGCCTCGTTTCTTAATTGGCATTTTATTTCGCTGTGAATACGCTTGATTATTATTGTAAGTAAGAGTTCTTTATATGAACAGTCCCTTTGGTTTAACAAAAGGCTTCGCAAATTACCTCTCGGTGCGAGCAGACTAATGGATTTCAATGGAGTTGCATGTATGGTGATGTAGGATTTTTTTTAAATGCTTTTGTTCTGAGAAAAAGGGATTTACGTCGCCCGTCTTACGCTACGTTTTTCGACGCGTTGAACAAGGTAATTCCTTTGAAAAGCTCAGTTCTAGTTTACTCGTATTTTATAGGCCGGCTCTTTATGTTTTTATGTTCACTGGCTGAATTCATCCGAGTACGCGGAGTCGTAACGCTACAGAATAAGCCTATTAGAGTAATTATATGAACATAAAGACACGGCGATGACATAAAGTTATATATTTTTTGAAATAAAACGAAACCTAACTATACTGTAACTGTAACTATACTGAGACCTTAGAACTTATATCTCAAGGTGGGTGGCGGCATTTACGTTGTAGATGTCTATGGGCTTCGGTAACTACTTGACACCAGGTGGGCTGTGAGCTCGTCCACCTATCTAAGTAATAAAAAAAATTTAAAAAAATCGTAAAGAAAATTTGCATCAGCGTTTCGAATCCAAATCAATCGTCTAAATTGGGTGGGCAATTTTCAAATTTCATCTTCGTCTAAAACACACTTATCTTCGATGGAAAATGAATTAAGGTTATCGCTCGATTAATAATGTCGAAACAATTTGATGTATTCAAATCTAATTTCCTTTTAAATTTAGCTCGTCTCCTGCAGATTTTATCTGGGCCATCGCGGAGGCGGCACTGCGGAATGTCGTTTTATCAGCAGTTGAGCAACCTCGGAGATCCCGAGTCGACAGTTCATAATTAAAATGTCTGCGCGATGTCATCAGTTGCTGGCCGCGGTGGCTCGCGTTTCGTCCTTAATCATTAAATTGATTCTTTATCACCGCTCATAATTAATGTTTGAATTTGTCAAGAAATTAATGTACTTTTAAAGTCGCCTTTCAGAGGAACATTTTAAATTATCTCACCGATAACTGTCAGCCGTATTTGAAAATTTCTCGTGGGTGAATTCTTGAAGTCTACTCTGCATCGGTATACGCCTTCATCGTCAAGTTGCACGGAGGTCAAGGTCAGGGCCGCCGGTCGAGCGACAGTTGCGAAGTAAGCTCGTGGTCCGAAAGCGCCAGGATCCGACCATTGTAGAGCTTTGTTGAATGAACGCCCCCGTACGTCAAAGCTGCGTTAAAATTTAATGTACATTTTTTTAATACCAAGCGATACCTGATATATTTTTTGCTGTATCTTTGTAAATGGGCTCACGGGTCAACTCGTGTGGTTATTGCAGTCCTTGATATCACAACCTGAAACCATGCACCCATCTTCAGACATCAGATCGAATTATTGTATAACGATTACCCGGTAACTTCACGGCACAAATGGGCAACATGGTCTAATAGACAACATGGGCAAATGTGAAGCCTATTTGTGCCGACGCACAATACGTTCACCCAGTTTGGATTATGCAAGTTTATATATCTTGCGGCTTAGACTATAATTCTACCTATATAAAGTGTTAGGTACTTCTATCACACGTGGTAATGTAATTACACTTCAGAATGAACAAACTAAAAATTTATTACGTACTTTAGTTACTTTTCAAACTAAATATCTAAAGGTAATTTAAAAAATATCTTATGATTCGACAAAATTTTCGCTGTAAGCAAAAAATCTGTCAAAAGCTAGAAAAGAAAGGGCCGGGCGGCTGAAGTTTTTCAATTTCCGGAGAAGGTACATTCTCTCAATCTCACAGCCTTTATCCTAATTTATACAGCAAGAAGCTTTGAGAAAGATGATTTGATTGTACACCCTGCTGTTCCCAGGTAAATTTAACAATTTAAGCACGCTTTTTATGACGGCATTATCTCCGCAAAGCGTTCACACCGCCCCGTTATTACCTCCGAGATACTTATAATTGCAATTTCATGTAATCGCCCGCTTTGGTAAGCATCCGTCGTGTTCAGTGGACGATGTTGATAACGATTCACAATCGTGCGAAAGTCATGTTCACTAAATTGCTTAAATAGATTTTCCTACGAATACTGGAATGAATAAGAAGTTACTGCATATGATATAGCATTTAAAATACATTCAAAAAAAAAAATCGATTGTCTGTAAAGTCGCTTTACTGACGAAAGTTGAACGTAACAACGTCATAAGAAAATACTGATGGAATGGTTTCATTTTTGAAAAGAAAATTTTAATTTTATTTGTTTGATAGATATTTTGTATGGACAATTGACACCACATTCACTTTTCACTGAACTTCATACTTGACGAAAACATGTAAATGTATTATTGTATAGCAACTGTCCACGCGGTTGCATCGCTCACTCAAGTAGGAGAGAGACAGGTGTCGAACGATGCCGAACGCGGAGGCCGATAGTGCCTCTTTGTCGATCGTTGCGCGCTCTCGTTTGCACTTCAAGCCTTAAATGGAACACCTCAGAGCGAGGTAACGCCGCATGAGTCATGTTTTTTCGTGCGTGCAGCCGGCTCCATCGAATTATAAGACGTTGTCACGTCAAAAAGAAATACAAACACTAAATACAATACTTAAGACCATGTTTTCTAAAGAGTTCTCTCGGAACCGATTCTTAAAATTGAAATTTCGGTTCAGTTTTACTTAACGTAAAATTAAAGACTTGCAAGAAAAACTAATTCTAAACTAATATTCGATTAAAGAACCCGTTCGCAAATAAATCATCAAACATCATACCTTCTTTTATTAGTTCTTTATTGTACACAGAAAACATTTAACAAAAAACGAGCGATTTGGGTAAAATNAGTTCTCTCGGAACCGATTCTTAAAATTGAAATTTCGGTTCAGTTTTACTTAACGTAAAATTAAAGACTTGCAAGAAAAACTAATTCTAAACTAATATTCGATTAAAGAACCCGTTCGCAAATAAATCATCAAACATCATACCTTCTTTTATTAGTTCTTTATTGTACACAGAAAACATTTAACAAAAAACGAGCGATTTGGGTAAAATAACGAAATACGGTTTAAACAGTATTCATACAAAAGTTTTCTTCCAGCACACCATAATCATAATCAAAATAAACTACACTAAAAGTAATAGTAGACGAAAAAATATACAACAAAAATATCTATATATTAATACGTGAAGCAAAAACTTTGTATCCCCTTTTTACAAAAATTGCGCGGACGGAGGAGTATGAAATTTTCTACACTTATAGAGAATATACAGAAGAAGTGCACAATGCTAATATTTTGTTAAAATAATGCATAAAAGATACATTAAATCAATAAAGAAAACATTACACACACTACCATTTATTTGACACACACACGCATGCATGCTATTTGTTTATTGTCAAACTTTTCTTATTGCATAAAGTCTATGGTCAAATTGAGAATAGATTAAATATTGTTTGTCTTTGTTAATATTTGTCTAAAGTGTAGTTTTGGCGCAATTTGTGATTAAAGAAGCTTATTAGTCTTTGACAAAAGAATCATAATAGAGTACAAACTTATAATTTCAATTCATTATAGTCGAATTTCCACTACTGCGGGACCTCTAGTCTTTTTAAAAATGCTTTCATTCAAAGTTTATACAAACGAAGTGCATTATTGAACGTTAGCCCGATTTATGTGTACGTTTTTTTTTCATTATGTATTGGTTTGAAAGCCACACGTTTCAAGACGTCAAACAAAAATGATTTCCTTTGAAGAAAATAAGGTTCTTATTTCCTTTGGGCTCACAAAGGAATTGGCTTTGACTCAATCTTTTCTAAACAATTACTCGATTTTACGAATAAACTCAGCTTTTTATTTGATGGTAAAAGGTGAATGATTTTATTCAATGAATACTAGTACTAAAGACTTCAAAGGCTGTACTAATTGTCTCATGACATTATTATTTTTACCTCAGCTTGTGGTAAGTGGTTTTGGGGAGTAATAGGCCTCACAATATGAATGTCACTTTAAGACATGAGGTCAAAGCCTCAATCGTAAACGGCTGTTCAAACCCTTCAACGCATGGTTGCTTTACGGCAATTTTTTTTTACTGAGAACCGAATATTATTAGGCTGTTCCTCTAATTTCTATCCCAAAACTTTCTCAGCTACATTATTTGTTCTTTGATAACGAATTATTATCATACCACATACTATGAGCCCGTAGATAGCTAAATTTAAGGCTCTACTCATTTTACGTCAACTATCTACAAACAAGTCTAGGCAGTTGGCGGTTATTTGCATGAGTGTACCAGGCTCACCATAAACCGGGAGAAGTGGCGGTTGCTCGTAGGGCGCATAACATCTGCCCACAGCAAAGGTACTGAAGACCGCTCTGACAAGAGTGAGTTTTCATTGCAAATATTGGTGTCCTCACATTCCACATAGTGATACCGGAACCCATAGACATCACTGCGTGAATGCTTTCAAAAATCCTAAGACGTGAAGTCTCGTATTCAATGGTTGTTCCACCATTTCACACGGAACCCATGACTGCTTCGCCGCAGAAATAGGCATACCTACCTACCTGTGAGGACATAAAACACGCCACAATCAGTTCCTCAGGTTAGAGCCCCGTGAGCTCATCTACTTGTCCGAATACCCTCGCATAGCCCTCTAGGCTACCAGCTTAGGTTAAAAAAAACAACTAGTGCTCTCTAGCGATCCAGAAAACTTCAATGTATGTATGTAGTTGTCATTTTTGTAAACAGAGGATGTAAGAACTATGTAAATCTGTATTCAAACGCTATTGACATGATAACTGCAACGCAATTTCAAAGTCGGCGGTTTGATAGAATTTATAGGAGACGCGTGAAGTATTTTAGATCATGTATACACATAATGTATAAGGCAAAATCATTTGAATCCTTTTTTCTGTCTATTTTCGAAATCGTTTAGTCCACCAAGATTTTCTTACGCCAAGTACCGTGTGTGACGACAGTAAGACTCGTAGCCCTGGGGTATATTGACAGAGCTGGCCCTGTCGCAAATAGTCAAGTGTGATTTTCTTAACGAGCACCGAGTGACGTCTTAAGTGTGTTTCGCTGTAGGTGTGTTCCTAACGCTAATTGGATTGCTTGTGCTCGGCTTCCGTTCATCCGTTTAAGGCACCGAAGAACGGTTCATTAGTCGGGACTTTACGCTGGTAATTAGATAGGCATTCATCGAGTTTTTGTAGGAGCCGTCTTGTAATCGAGAAGGGACGACGGCATGACGTGTACCGCTGAATGTATAAATGATGAGTGATTGTTAGAGAAATTAAGTGACTTATCCATTATTTCTTTTCATAAAATATTTGTTTTTANGTTATTTAGAAACAAAAACCTAAGCCACAGCCACAGCAACGTGTGGCCGGGTCCGCTAGTCGTGTAATAAAAATCAAACCCGCAAAATTATAATTTGCGTAATTACTAGTGGTAGGACCTCTTGTGAGTCCGCACGGGTAGGCACCATCACCCTGCCTATTTCTGCCGTGAAGCAGTAATGCGTTTCGGTTTGAAGGGTGGGGCAGCCGTTGTAACTATACTTGAGACCTTACAACTTATATCTCAAGGTGGGTGGCGCATTTACGTTGTACATGTCTATGGGCTCCAGTAAACACTTAACACCAGGCGGGCTGTGAGCTCGTCCACCCATCTCAGCAATAAAAAAAATAAAAAAATACACAATATAATGTATCAGGCAAAATCATTTGAAATATATCCTTTTTTCTGTCTATTTTCGAAATCGTTTAGTCCACCAAGATTTGCTTGCGCCAAGTACCGTGTGTGACGACAGTAAGACTCGTAGCCCTGGGGTATATTGACAGAGCTGGCCCTGTCGCAAATAGTCAAGTGTGATTTTCTTAACGAGCACCGAGTGACGTCTTAAGTGTGTTTCGCTGTAGGTGTGTTCCTAACGCTAATTGGATTGCTTGTGCTCGGCTTCCGTTCATCCGTTTAAGGCACCGAAGAACGGTTCATTAGTCGGGACTTTACGCTGGTAATTAGATAGGCATTCATCGAGTTTTTGTAGGAGCCGTCTTGTAATCGAGAAGGGACGACGGCATGACGTGTACCGCTGAATGTATAAATGATGAGTGATTGTTAGAGAAATTAAGTGACTTATCCATTATTTCTTTTCATAAAATATTTGTTTTTAATAATCTTAATTTTATTTGAGTTAAAAGATTTCCTCTTATAACAATAATGAAATAAAAGACGAAACGTATCTATTAATAAACATGGAGAGAAATGAAGTTTTTCAATTGATCTAGAGAGAATGGTATTATTGAGTATCCAATCGAATCTTTCTTCTGTATGCAGTCAAATGGAAGTAGTTGGTGTTTGAAAGACCTAGCGCAGAGGTGAGAGCACTAAACCACGGGATGCCAGACATATGCTTTGTAAGACGTATTTCTTTGTCCAAGCGTGGATAACCGCTTCGCTCAATTGAGGAATTCCAGGTCTTTTGAGACCAAATTGGCTTTGCCGTTTAAGTCACTCCGACATTGGACCTTGCTGGAATTAATGCCGATCCAATGAATCACTATACCCGACGAAGATTACAGGTATACTGCTTGGAATTGTGGCAATATGACAAGAGGATCTTTCTCGCAGTGAACGCGCAAACCTGTGTCTTCAATGGATTGAACTCAACTAAATTCAATTCACCCCTTTAGAGACCCACTTAAGAAAGCTCCCCACTTCAATTTTGATCATTAGTTTTGATCTTCTTTCCTTCACCACGCCCCAAGAGAGACCCTGATGACCGATATATCGCGCATGCCCCGTTTTGTTATGCGCATAGCAGTGCATGCCATCAATAAATGATATACCATTAATAACCTTGAACCATGAATTTAACTTTGGAAAATAAAGTTTTATAACAGTGAAGATCTTTCAGCTGGTACTCGTGATGGTTGCAATTATATATGGCCGTTTTCAAAAAACTCTAACTAGTTATTAGTTTGACGTGGTTTTTCATTTACCTGTATATAGGTTTCCCACCACTTTTCCGGAACCAGAGCACCATGTACACGCGGTCTTCGTTGGCGTCGGGCGTGACGTCACAGGGCAAGGACGCAGTGCGCCCTAGCACTGCGTCCACATCGACCGTAGACACTGAAACAAAAAGAACAAAACCTTACTGCTTCCTTGTAATACGGGACTTTAAATTTATAGTTCTTCATGGATTGGGGCAAAAAATTACATAAAAAATAATTTGATATTGGCAGTGGTTAGCTTTCACCATATTCATTATGTTTTAATGCATGATTATCAAAAATATTGTCTTTCAAACTCATGCACAGATTAAACATTATTTTCAAATATTAAAAACGCTAAAACACATCGTAATACTATGTCGCAATTCATACAACGCACGATAAAAATATCTTAGAAAAACATAAGAAATTGTCTGCAGCGGTTAATAATAAAGAAAGCAAAAAGTGAAGCACAGAATCCCCCGTGTAATACATTTATTCATTAGGAGCGTAATTTAATGAAACGACGGTAAAGTTAGAATAATCGTGCGCCATCTGGATTCTGTAGGTATACTAGTAAGTAATAAAAAAACACGTACATTATTCAAGGTACAGGTTCAAGATATGATCGTTAGTGTGTACTATATTTTTTTTATCGCCCTTGTAGGCAGACGAGCATACGGCCCGCCTGATGATGAGTGATTACCGTTGCCCATGGCCTTCAGCAATGCCAGAGGCAGAGCCAAGCCGCTGCTGAAAGCGTAGGCTCTCGGTAGGCAGCTTCAATATTTTAATCAATTGAATGTTTTTATGACGTCCGTGTTTTGGAGATCACAGTTTCTTCGGATAATACTCCAGCGAAAATACAGATCTGCGACCATTCGTGCTAGTACACTGTACTACTGTGGTACATCCCTGATCTCGTACCTATCTTGACTTGCAAATCCATTGTTCCTTCTTCAAGTTGAAGTGAGGCTCAAAAAGTAACTTAAGCTAACGGATATGTAAATTTAAAGAACAACGAAAACAAAGAATCCAATTGACAATTTCTCTCTATATAATAATAATAATAATAATAATAAAGCCATTTAATCCAATTCTCACTCTCGATTTATAACACAATGATTGTTAGTAAGTTGTAGTTTAAAATTAAAAGGTTACATACTTATAATTAATTAATTATTTAATATTAGTACTATTTATGAGATTTGGACCCCTATCTGGGTAAAGGCCTCCTCCATCCTTTTCCATGACTCCTTGTCCTTGCCTGATTTTATCCAGTCGTTTCCTGCGACGTGTGTTATGTCATCGGCCCATCGTCTTAATTGTCGACCAACATTCCTTTTCCCCATTGGTCCTTTCCATCGTGTGGCTTCAATGGTCCATCTTTTGTCTGGGTATCGTGAGATGTGTCCGGCCCATCTCCACTTAAGTGAGAGTGCGTGGCTGAGAGCATCGGTAAGTTTAGTTTTTTGACGAATGCTTTCATTCTTAATTCTATGTATTCTTCTAATTTTCAACATGCTCCTTTCCATGGCTGTTTGACTGCATTTAATTTTTTGTTTTATTTTATTTGTAAATATCCACGTTTGGCAGCCATACAACAAGCAGGGTAACAGGCATGTATCAAATGTTGCCCTTTTCATACGCAAGCTGTAGTTCCCTTTTAGGATTTCTTTTAGTGCCCAGAATTTCTTCCAAGTTGCGTTGATTCTTCTTGTTACTTCTTCTTCGTTGCTTGTCGTTTTGAATGAGATTTGCTTCCCTAAGTAGATGTATTCGCTGACGTATTCTATATTGTTACCTTTTATCATTATCGGGCGTTCGTGATTGTTGGTTAATATCTTAGTTTTGCTTACATTCATTTCTAGGCCGATTTTTGAACTTTCGCAGTCCAGTGATCTCATCATTTCCTCTAGGTCTTTGGCAGTTTCAGCAATTATAACAACATCGTCAGCGAACCTCAGATGGTTTAGGTAGTGTCCGTTTATGTACACTCCCCTTTTTTTCCAATCTAGTTTTTGAAAAATAGTTTCAAGTACTGCTATGAACAGCTTCGGGGAAAGAGGATCTCCCTGTCTGACTCCTCGTTCTATTTTTATCTCGTCTCCTCTAGTTTCTAATTTAACTCTGCTCGTACTTTTTGTGTAGATATATTTCAAGATATTGATGTATTTATAGTTAACATTTGATTGTTGTAATGCGTTCCAGATTGAACAGTGACTGATGCTGTCGAAAGCTTTACTGTAGTCAATGAAGGCCACATACAGAGGTCTTTTATATTCTCTGTATTTTTCTATGACCTGCTCTAGTGTTTGTATGTGGTCCATTGTGCTAAAGCCTGATCTGAATCCCGCCTGCTCCTTTGGTTGCAGCTTGTCGATGTCGTCGGATATTCTCTTTAAAATTATGGATGAAAATAGTTTATATATGCTCGCCAGCAGGCTTATGGGTCTATAATTTCCTATATCTAAGGGACATCCTTTCTTGAAGAGTAAAATTATGTCTGATGCACACCATTGTTTCGGTACTTTTTCTTCGTCTAGTATCATGTTAAACAATTTCGTAAAATGGCGTGTTAAAATAGGTGCTGCTATTTTAAGGGCCTCATTACATAGTCCATCTGGTCCGGGACTCTTCTCAGGCTTCAACTTATTCATTTGTTCGTACACTTCGGAGTCTTGAATTTTTCTGATGCAGTCTGTTGTGTTCATGTGAGTTATTTGCGCTTTCGTTTCAATGCTGTTTTGTTTCTTATATAAGTTTTTATAGAAGTCTGTCGCATGGTTTATTACATCTTTTCTAGATTTTGTTTCTAGTGAGTTATGTTCGAGTTTTTGAATCCATGACTTATGTGTAGTTAATTCTTTGTAGGCTTTTTTGGTACTTCTAAAATTCTGTATGTTTCTTGAGATAATCTCATATCTGTGGTCGTTGTAGTCCTTACGGATTGACCTATTAGCCTCTTTGTATATTCTGCTGAGTTCTTCTTTCATGTCTTTAGTTTTATTCTTTGTGTATGATAGTTCCGTGCGCCTTTTTATAAGCTGGATTGTATCTTTGGAGAAAATATTGTGTTGATGAGCATGTGCACTGTTTTTGTATTTTAGACTCTCTGTTATGCCTCTTTCTAGGATATCGTAGTATGTTTGGATATCATTACACTCTGTTTCTATATTTTCTGTGTGTATTCGTAGATTTTCGATATAGTTTTTAATTTCTGTTTCTGTCTTAGGGACATTAAATGGTGTTGTGTAGCTTCTTCTGCTCTTTACTGGACGACTTAAAAGTAATGATGCTCTCACTAATCTATGATCGGAAGAAAAGTTAAATTTGCTTAGTACCTCGATATTAGTTATGAGTTTATGGTGATTTATCATTATAAAATCTATTTCATTATTAGTTTTTTGGTCCGGTGATAACCATGTCCATCTGCGGCTCTTCTTCTTTTTGAAGAATGAGTTCATTATTGACAGTTTGTGTTGGTAAGCATAACTTAAGAGACGTTCACCTCTTTCATTACTCACTCCGTAACCATATTTTCCCATTACTGGATAGTAGTTTGTTTTCGGGCAACCTATTTTCGCATTGAAATCTCCCATGACTATGACCTTTCCTTCCGTCTTGGTGTGAGCATATTCAATATCTTCGTAAAATTTTTCAATTTCTTCTTCTGTTGATCTCTCTGTCGGCGAGTATGCTTGGATTATTGATAAGGAGAGGCTTTCAAATTTTATTTGCAAAAGTGCTACTCTTTCTGAGATTCCTATAAAGTTGGTGATGTTGTTTTTATATTTTTTCTTGATTAAAAATCCTACTCCATGTAGTCCTTTAGTTTCGCCAATGTAGCAAAAGATAAGGTCGCTGTACTCTTCGATTTTACATCCCATTTTTCGGATTTCTGCGAGGCCTAGAATGTCCCAATTAATATTTTTTAGAGCATTCGTTAATTCTAGGAATCGTTCTGTTGATGAAAGTGTTCTTACATTATAAGTGCAGATTTTGAGGGTTTGTTTTACGTCTTGGTCTGTTTCTGTATTTGGTGGAGGGTTATAGTCTAATTCCCCACGAGGACAAGTCGGGTTGGGGAATGATGTAGGAATATATAGTTTCCTATTTTCTTTTAGTTTTGGTGTTTTGGTAATATTGGTATTTTCCTTTATTAGAGATGGAAGGAATTGGTCGATATCCGCGACAGTGACCAGCCAGCTTGGGAGAGGTGTTGTTGTTTTGTTTGTCTTGTTAGTAATTTTTCGTTCATTTGTTCTGATTTTCCGGTTTCCGATGTGTGTTGATTGCTATACTTTATTTATATGGGATGTTGAGTGAGCCCTATTCCTGTACATCCTTTCGAAGGCATTTATTTTGTTTACTTTTGTCGGGGCGTTTTCAGTATCATTCTTTGTCTTTGGTGAGGTAGATTGATCTCTCTTCCTTTTATCTCGCATCCCACTTGCTTCACCTTCAACAATTAGTCTGTCGTATTTGATGTATGCTATACGTCCCTTTTTTCGTTCTTCCCTTAACTGAGGTATTAGTTCTTTCCTTCTTTCTAAAACTTCTTTACTATAATCCTCTTTAACGTAAATATTTTTTGGCAGCTTTTTCTTATTTCGCAAAATCTCATCTTTCTTCCATGCGTTTAGCATATTAATTAAAATTGGGCGTGCTCTTTCTTTTATTTTACCAATTCTAAACGCTTTGTTAATATGTGTTTTATGCACTTCGATACCCGAATCGTTTAAAGTTGTTGATACCATTTCTACTATGTTAATATTTTCATTCGATTCCTCGAAGCCGTAGAATATTAAATTATTCTCCTTTTTTCCAAATTCTAAGCGTTTCACTTTCTCTCTAATAACTGTTTTATTACTCAAAATATGTTTTTTTTTTATTGCCCTTGAAGGCAGACGAGCATACGCTCCACCTGATGGTGAGTGATTACCGTCACCCATGGACTTCAGCAATGCCAGGGGCAGAGCCAAGCCGCAGCTTACAAAGTATATAACTATAGTATAGATAGATAGTTATTATTTATCTGTGAGTATATGTTTCTTATTAATTTTATAATATAGAGAATGGAAAAGGCACGTAAAAGCCGACCACAATACCCTACTATCCTAACGAACGTAAAACATTATTCAATTAACAAACTGACCATAAGTTGTTTTATGAGTTTCATATTTTATGAGCCGGTAATGCATTGCGAAGGCAGCTAGCAGACGCCAGTAGCGCTGGCTAGATTCCGCACGTCATCTGATTTCTAATTGGTTTACATTGCGGGAGGTGTAAAAAGCGGTTGTTATTGAAATTTAATTTTAGACCGAAATTTATTCGTTTTTAATATTCGAATACAATTTTACACTCAAAAAATTGCAGCTAAATTGTATAATATATTGTAGTTATTACCAAAATATCTCATATTTATTTCTAACTAGTGAAACCCACATCTATATATATAAAAATGAAACCCGTTTTCCGTTGTCACGACATAACATGAAAACGGCTTGACCGATTTGGCTAATTTTGGTCTTGAATTATTTGTGGAAGTCCAGAGAAGGTTTAAAAGGTATAAAAATATGAAAATTCTCGGAATTAAATAAAAATAACAATTTTGTTTTCCCTTTGACGTGTCCCCCGTCGGANATGAAAACGGCTTGACCGATTTGGCTAATTTTGGTCTTGAATTATTTGTGGAAGTCCAGAGAAGGTTTAAAAGGTATAAAAATATGAAAATTCTCGGAATTAAATAAAAATAACAATTTTGTTTTCCCTTTGACGTGTCCCCCGTCGGACGGATTCCTTTTGTTTGTTTTAAGTTTATTCTATATAAAAGTTTAGGTCTTTTATTTATAGATTGAGGCACTACGAAGTCTGCCGGGTCAGCTAGTATATAATGTTTACTGTATGCACTAGGTTTATGGTCCTAATTCTTCTTTCCTTTTGCGGACCTACTGGAAGAGATTTCAACATGAAATACGTAGTGCCCTTGTACTCTATACCCTTACTGTCGTGTTTTTTCTAACAGCTGTGTGTACAAAAATAAATATTTCGTTGCGCCTTTCGAAAAAGAAACATTTAATAAAAATAACTAGCGCACCACTTGTCAATTGTATTGTCAATTGATTTAAAACAAAAACCAATTATTAAGTACCATCAATGGAATAATAAGTACCAAGTATCAAGTGAAGTGGAAAAAACTCTTGCAAACGCATGCACTAGGTTATCAAACAAATGTTGTCTATACTACATTCAGTTTTCAGTCTACTTACATTTATTTGACAGGATCATTAGAACTGCTTTCATATGCGTTACGTGGCTACGTACAGCAGTAGAGGGTAAGTTTTGTTTTTGACGTTACAACGTCTTCTAAATGTCATTTTGACACCTCAACTGCGGAAAGGATATTCGATGGAGCCGGCTGCACGCACGAAAAAACATGACTCATGCGGCGTTACCTCGCTCTGAGGCGTATTTTCTTATGACGTTGTCACGTTCAACTATCGTCAGTAAACCGAATTTACAGACAACCGATTTTTTTGAGAATAAATGAGAAACTAGAACACTCTTTCATTGAAAATGTTAAAATTCCACAACACCGTACATTGTGGATCGCTAAAAATTCAACGATGTCGGATGAAGTGGGCATTCAGACTCAACTGCGCTCACTTTAGGGGCGGACATTTATCTCGGCCAAGTTAATTGGGGCCTTTTGTTTCCTCGCATTTATACGTGTCCAAAAACTTAGGTGCGCGCAATTTTCTTCGGCAATTTCCTTACTTGCAAACACACGCAGCGGAAATGTAGATTTACGTAATAAAGCGGGTCTGAAACTCAATTTTCTGACACAAAGAGATGCTCAAGGCGTCACTGCGGATAGTGTTTTGAACTCATCATGATTTCACTGACTACAATAATAGCATGGTATCGCTCCGAGCGATACATTATGCAAACTGTAATGTAACTAAATACGTGTCGAGGTTACGTTCGTTGTGAGCGCATGTAGGTTAAAACTTTGAGGCTCAATTTCATTTTATTATCTTTTAACTACCTTCAAAGTCAGACAAGCAAGAAATTACACTCACCTAAAAATTATGCTAATGAAACTTTTGAAAGAACGGATCATGCATTTGAAAAATAATAATTAAAGTTTAGATTTTTCTTTAAACTAATGTAAACGAAGGTACATCAGTGTTGTATGACTTAAGAATATTATCATGTTATTATTTTTATTGCTTAGATTGGCAGACGAGCTCATAGATCATGTGGTGTTAGCTGGTTATCATAGCCTTCCTAACCTTGAAAAGTGAGTCTGAAGTCTCAGTATAACGGCCTCACCCTTTAAGACAGAACGCATTACTGCTTCGCACAGAGAATCAGCCATACCTACCCGTTAGGTTATGTTACAGACTCTTAAGATACCATCCGAAATTACGCAAATTACATTATAAATTTTCGGCTTAGCTCTTTATAACACTACCTTATTCCTTCATAGTGCAAGTCATTCGTGAACAAGTCCGAAATACATATATCAGTACATAAATTGATACCAGCCTGTGGTGTTAGATTAGAAATTAAAATCTTAAAAAAAAACGCTTAGGTATGTTACAAACGGATCTAACAATTAATTTCATCTTTTTTCCCTGTTAATACTTACTGTTCATTGACAATATTGGAGCGAAATTATAATATTACTAGCCGTACTCGCCCGCTTCGCTGAGCATTTAAAATTAACATTATTATTTATTGTCATTATTATTAGGGAGTCCAACGCTCATATAAATATTAGCCTATCCATTAAGTACATGTATTTTCTACATGGATACCAAGTTTAAAGTTAATCGGATGTATGGTTGAGTAGTTATAACGGAACATCCCTAAAAACCACTGTAGATTTATATATTAGTATAGATTAGTAGGGTCATCGGTCCTTAGCGCGTGTGCATTGTAGTCGGCGAAAATGATGCTTAAAGATTCCTTTGCATACAAACAAACATTAACCAAGCTAATAAAAGCATGTTAAAAAGAGACGTAGCAGCCAGCTAGCTCAGTAAGGAATTGGTAGGATTATCGACCAGAAAGAAAACAAAGGTGCTTATTATGTAGCACTGGCATTAGGGCTGCATACATACCAAGTTACCGCGCCGAACAGGTCGGCCCGAAACGACTTTGATCACGCGAACGTTTTGATTCCCGCCCGAAATCAAAAGATTTATCGACGATACTGATCCGATCAACATTGCCTAACTTTAATTTATATCATAGACTCAAAAATAAGCAAGGAAGTGTAAGGAATATAACAGATTCTCGTGTCAATTGAGATAACAAATACCAACTCAAGTTATCCGTAATATTTTCTAAAAACTTCCTGCTATTTTCTGTTTGTATCTTGATGAGGATTTTTTCAGGATAATTCCACTTTTTTCTTTTAATTTTCACACCATATGCCAGCAGAGCAGAGCAGAGCTTGTTCCTAATTTTTTCTACCGCTTTTTTTTAAATTTATTGTTTAGATAGGTGAACGAGCTCATAGCCCACCTGGTGTTAAATGGTTACAGGAGCCCATAGACATAAACGCGCCACCCACCTTGAGATATAAGTTCTAAGGTCTCAAGTATTTATTACAACGGCTGCCCCACCCTTCGAACCGAAACGCATTACTACTTCACGGCAGAAATAGGTAGGGTGGTAGTACCTACCCGCGCGGACTGACAAGAGGTCCTACCACCAGCTTCTGCTACTTCCTCCGGTCTGCAAACGCATGTGTATGCATCTTATATGGGTATTGCTCTGAGAAATTGCCACCGGAGTAGAGTTCATAGATACTGTATATAATCGTTTTCAGAGATCATACATAACACATAATGTTTAGGTATGTATATTTCTTCCCTGATACTTCCTGAGCGCTGTCCTACTTCAAACGAGGATCGTGTAGGCAGCGGCTTGCCATCTGACGTCCGTGAGTGAAATGATCACCATCAGATGCGGCATATCCACAAAGACAATAATATGACATACTGTTAGCTGTGAAATTAATTCCCGCTAATTTGAAATAAGAAGCAAAAGCTCTTTAAAAATGGTACAAAATATAGAGAGTTCCAAAATGCCTTTGCGAGTTCAGAGGCTCCATCAAGCACATACTTATGCCAGCTTTATTTTATTACACGTTGTTTTACTAGAAAATCTCATAAATTCAAACATAACATCGAGAAATTAAAGTGAACATAAAGTATGCTAAGCGTACGCAGTAAAATTGGAGATTTAGTTAAAATTTAAGACATAAAGTACTTGTTTATTTTGCAAGCTCAACAAATACGCGTAATGTTAGCTGTACACGGCTTTCCCGGTTAATCTTTTGACACCGCAAAATTATCTGAGAGCTGTTGTTTTATGTCTATGAGACAGTTTTTATGTATTTAATGTTTTAAAGTTAGATTTTTCACTTGGTAAGCTTTGTTGTAAGTTATTGTATGCCAATAAAAAAATACATTCTAGTTGAACATGAGATGTGTATCAAATGATCTGATTTTCCGATGCAGCTGTGTTTTATTTTGTGTATTTAACATTTACATATTTATTATAGTTATCGCAAAGTTAACTAAATACACCGTCCGGTCATTTCAAGAACTATCGGGGCAACAAACAAACAGACAGCAGAGAGACAAAAAGCTTCAGATTTTTTTACCTTCACATGCTTTTAGAATAAATCTGTTATTTCAACATTGCAAGCATACCATTCAAATTTATTTATTTAGATTTAGCAATTTCATTGAAATCTTCATGCCTCAATTGCTTCTGAAAAAGTCAACTTTAATTTCCGATCACTACAGCTTGACCTATCAGCTGATTGGCTAGGAAAACCAGTGTAATAGTCCGAGGCGTTCTCTGATCTATTATTCAATTCGAATTCATCTGACGCGAAGACTGAAAATCGATTTGAAAATCGCTCGGCATGTCCGCAATGATACACCTACTGACTCCCTAGGTATGTACGTGACTCGAATTCATATTTCAACATCTTTGTTCTGTGTCGCACAAATCTTATAATATCTTTACTGTTTTTGTGTGTATTTTCTTTATTTAAGCTTTTTATGCTNGATCTATTATTCAATTCGAATTCATCTGACGCGAAGACTGAAAATCGATTTGAAAATCGCTCGGCATGTCCGCAATGATACACCTACTGACTCCCTAGGTATGTACGTGACTCGAATTCATATTTCAACATCTTTGTTCTGTGTCGCACAAATCTTATAATATCTTTACTGTTTTTGTGTGTATTTTCTTTATTTAAGCTTTTTATGCTTTATCTGTATTGGAATGGAATCGATTATGCAAGAGCTTGTTGGGCACAGAAGACGATTTCGTTTCTCTTCAGATTCGATTATTAGAATAATGATTTAGAACAAGTGAAGAGATCGTTTATTTTCACTTTTTCTAAATCCAAAATTGCTTTGAACTAGTATCATAGATAAATAGACTCATCATCCCCCTTTTAGCTATCTTTGTACGCAGGAGCAAACGGCCCACCTGGTAGCAACTGGCCACCTTCGCTCATGGACGACAGCAACACCAGGGACATAGCCAAGCCGCCGCCTACCGTTGAAGACTCCCCGCATACCTTGTTATATATCACAAATTGTTACCGGAAACTACAGACATCAGCAGCGGAGGCAACGCAGCATCGGTCACTTTGGAGTGGCAACCGCGTGGCAGGAGAATACCTGGTCGCCGTGTACCCTTGGTGATGCACCGTGGATAGCGAGTTGAGGACTGCCGGCCTGATCTAGTGCGATGTTAAGGTGGAAACGTAAGACATGGTGAAGTCTGATGGCCTGAAGGATAAGACGTCCGGTGCATGCGTATCTAGCGATGCACCGGTGTTCGAATCCCGCAGGCAGGTACCAATTTTTCTAATGAAATACGTACAGCAAATGTTCGCGATTGACTTCCACGGTGAAGCAATAACATCGTGTAATAAAAATCAAACCCGCAAAATAATAATTTGCCTACTTACTGACGGTAGGACCTCTTGTGAGTCCGCGCAGGTAGATACCACCACCCTGCCTATTTCTGCCGTGAAGCAGTAATGCGCTTCGGTTTGAAGGGTGGGGCAGCCGTTGTGACTACACTGAGACCTTAGAACTTATATCTCAAGGTGTGTGGCGCATTTACGTTGTAGATGTCTATGGGCTCCAGTAACCACTTAACATCAGGTGGGCTGTGAGCTCGTCCACAAACCTAAGCAATAAAAAAAAGGGAAGACAGATTGTGACTAAACAATAGCAAACAACAACACGAGTATCACAAACAAACACAATCGAAACACATTTCGTCGAAGCGCATCTAAAAATCATCATTAATAATATTATAATGACAGATAGATATGAGGTAAATTGATTCTGAATTATTAATATACCTCATTTCCAATATTTTGCACTGTACGTGATAAATTCGTCGAACAAACAACAACGTAATTTCATTAATACGCTTTGATCGATCACGTTAGGATCAAAAACCCTCACAGCTTAACGTGGATAATCTTTTTTTTTAATATTTATTGTTTGACGTATAATCGAATTAAGATTTATCATTTTTCGTTAAGGCCAAGTCTTAGGGAACGATAGTCTGCCAGGTGATTCACTAAGTAAAAGTAACAGCGGTCGTCCCTAGCTTACAGAATCTCGATTCTCAGTCAAAAGTTGTGGTATTACAAAAAAACTACGTACGAGTTATGTAGCCATAATCAGCATATTACACGATAGCCCTTTGTAACCTGATAATGTTCAAAACATCATCACTGCTTAATTTGGTAATTAAGTTTAGATAGCATGTATAATGTATAATGTTCACTATATTCAATACCAGGAAATAGAATAATGTAAATCCCTTGTTTGTAATATAATATATAAACATAAGATCTTTGTGATTAAAACAACCCGATCCTGTAGACTTAACAGTAAACAGTCGCCATTGCCCAAAACACATAATTTCGGAACTTCCCGATCCAGTATCGATGACTTTGGTACTTCAAGCACCGGCCACCGTTTTTGCCGAACCCCTCGCTTGCGACGAAGGTTTCGGGAAGTAAATTAACCATCAGACACGACCCACTGAGTTTCTCGCCGGATCTTCTCAGTGGATTGCATATCCGATCCAGTGGTAGATTCTGCGAAGCATCCCTTGCTGGAGTTGGTATTAGCAACGTCCTCAGGTGAGAGCCCCGTGAGCTCACCTACTCGCCCGGCTACGCTGGCATAGCCCCCTAAATTACCAGCTTAGGTAGTAAAAAATAAATAAAACAATCCTTAACCATCCTCTGCCTTTAACGCTAGCTCTGTCGTTTTTTTAAAAAGCCTGTTCCCCTAACTCGCATCATAACCTACGTAATTTTTTTTTTAATATTCATACAAAAACGTTTTTACTAAATCATATAAATTTTCCCTATATGCACAATAATCATAACTGTTGTTTTATAAATTCATTTTCAAGTTGATAAAGTGCCTATCCCATTTACTATTCGCGTGACTGTTTATAATGCTTTATAACACTAGCTTTCGTTCTAATTGTATTAATGATACGAATTAATAAAGCACGAAGATAATGAGGCATGTTACACGCGTCATATAATTAATGTTACTTTAATTAAGGCCCGACCACATTCACCTGCTGTATTCGAGGAAAATTATACAATAAAATACCAGGAATGTTTTCGTTAGAAATACATAACTAATGTTTTCTTTCTGTTTTCAAGCGTACTCTTGATGATATAATTAAATAAATATAGTATATTTTTTTAATTGAAATTCACTACGTTAGATTCAATTTTATCTGACCTTCTTTCATCTACTATTGATATAATTTTCTGCAAAGCAATTATAATTATGGGCCGGTACACGACAAGGACATAAATTACATAATTAAGAATTAAACCTCCCAAAATATACAAAAATGACGACGAATTTTTTTTATTTTTTTTATTGCTCCGATGGGTGCACGAGCTCACAGCCCACCTGGTGTTAAGTGGTTACTAAAGCCCATAGACATCTATAATGTAAATGCGCCAACAACCTTGAGATATAAGTTCTAAGGTCACAATTATAGTTACAACGGCTGCCCTATCCTTCAAACCGAAACACATTACTGCTTCACAGCAGAAATAGGCAGGGTGGTGGTAACTGTTATCTTTGTCTTAAAATCGTATTTGGTTTCTTTCGTACTTATTTGATGCTGACTGTTAATGTAATTTAAATCTTCTTCAACCCGTATCCACCTTTAGGTCTCTTGTATAGGTGGTGTGGTGGTAGTAGGTGCGAAGGCACACCATTCTTTTCGGTCTCTTGCCTAGTAAGTAATTGAAATAACATGATATTATTCTTATGTGGGCACCATTTGCTAACAGCACATTTATAAGAACATAATTGTGAATTTAAAATATTTATACGGCTTTATACTACTGACAACAACATTATAATATACTGCGACTTAAATACAATCCCTCTCCATTTGCTGAAACTTAATAAGCTTTGTACAATACAGAAAAAAATGATGAGCAATCCTTGTTACATTCCAACTTTAGAAGAACTTGTGATGTTTTTATTTATTAATAAAAATCCCCCGAGTGACGTTCAGCAAGTTTCTTCTATAAAGCTGTATATTTTCATGAGCATTTGGAAGTTAAACGCCATGTTAATAAAGTCTTTCTATAATATGTGTACATATAATACATACATATAATAATTATTATTATAAAATTTTATTATAATTTATTTGCTTTCCAGCCTAGATGCGCGTGCACTACCTACAATGACCACTTACAAACGGGTTCGAGAAACATTTGTTTCTCGAACCTTTTGACATGTTGACATGAGAATTTTCCAAGGCCTAGGCGACCCAGGATTAGGACTAGGACCCACCAGTTTTTGAATACGTCAATCAATCAAGTTAATGATAATAATTATTTTGATCACTATATTTGCTATAAAACATATCAAGCACATCCCTAAGCATCGAATAATATTACAAATAAACTCGGACTTGCACTAGCTACTTGTGTATCCAGTCAATTTGTTAAAGTAACGATAAAATTTCATTCAGTAAAATGAATCTAAAATCTGAACTGTCTTAATTTGTAGAATATTGAAATCAAAAGACTACGTTTTGTCCACTTCGTGAAGTTTCAAATTCGAGAGAAATTAGTGTCTGGAATGTTCTAGTAAATTATTTTTCAATTTAATTTAGTTTCGTTACGTTTGATAACAAAATCGGATTTGGACATTTCTAAATTTGAATAAAAGTTTTTTTATCTCACTAAATGTTTAGGCCAACAGAAATAGCAAAGTTCGTGATTAAAAAGGATTTTTAGAATAACGACATAAAATTTTAAACTGGATGCTCATAGATCAACACTAACGTTGAATAGTGGTTGCGGGTATTATGAGCCTACAGGGTTCCCATTTTTTCACATATTTCTGCCCCGAAACAATTAAGCGATCCAGAATAAATGAAGTATGGGATCATTTAGGATTCGAACTCGTGTCCACCAGATGAGCTGTGAGTTCTTTCGTATTAATACAACGCATGGTTCCTATTCAATTTAGTACAAATAAATAATTCGAGTTTATTTAAAAAAATGCAGTCTTAATTCTAATCTGCTAATTTGAAATTTAACATTGGATTGATTCACGCACTTTTTTTACTAAAATCGATACTTATTGAGTGCGTAAGCATCTGTGTACTCTACCACACTATTATTAGGCATACGCTATTCTTCCAGTATTTTTTTTTTTTTTTTTTATTGCCTAGATGAGTGGACGAGCTCACAGCCCACCTGGTGTTAGGTGGTTACCGAAGCCCATAGACATCTACAATGTAAATGCGCCACCCAACTTGAGATATAAGTTCTAAGGTTTCAATATAGTTACAACGGCTGCCCCACCCTTCAAGCCGAAACGCATTACTGCTTCACGGCAGAAATAAGCGGGGTGATTGTACCTACCCGTGCGGACTCACAAGAAGTCTTACTACCAGTAATTACGCTTTGCGGGTTTGATTTTTATTACACGATGTTATTCCTTCACCGTGCAAGTCAATCGTAAACATTTGTTAAGTACCTACGCATACCATAGTAAACCATAGTTCAGGTTTTTTGTTTAATTTTTTTCGATTTTTGCATATCACCCCGCACATTCTCCACTCAATTCGACGATAACGTCTGCGAGGTCTGCTAATTTATATCATGTATTAATATATACATCATTATATGATATAGTTATAAGTTATGTTATACGATCAATAATTAAACACATACAATACTTTATATTATATTTGCAACAATTCTTTGAATAAATACAATGACATGAATATTCATTAGAGTTCTAGTGGTAGCTATATTTTAGCTACATTTATATCATTAATCAAATTATTTCGACACAGTATCGGCGTCGTCAGGATCTTTAAGCCGTTCGTTAGCTGCATAGGGACTAAATAGCTACATTCGAGAAACCTCGAACGTAGTTTAGTCTATGGTTCGTTAGTGATCTGAGTGCATTCTCGCTACGTCTTTGAATCGATCGACATCAATTTCAATCGCGAAAATGTCATTTATAAATTAATTAAAATATTCGGTCCAATAAACTTTGTACCTTGTTAAACTTTGTACTGGTGCCTTTGGCACTTCAGAGGATAGTGGTAATAGCATCAATGCACTTCAAATGGTACGCTAGTATTTTGAATTTATGTATGAAATATTTAGTGTGTATGAAATACAAGATTTGCGGCCCACTCCTCATGGCTGAACGTTTGCTCACCCACCTGTCCTGGTAAAACTGGAAAGGGCTCCGAGACACCAGTAATCCCTCATTCTAAAACGCAGGCAGGTTCAATTATACCAATTTTTTTTCCCATCAAGATACGTCAGACCTAAACTGGCAAATGTTTTTTTAACAAGGATATTGACATCGACTGTGAATCGCATCCGAAACTATACTTAGCTTAGAGTCTAGTCCGTCAGTAAACACTGGATCAGCAATGCGTTCGTGAACGAAATTCTTAATCACACCAAAATCAGATCGATTATTTTGATCTTTGAGATGCGATTATTATTTCCATATCATCTGGCCACAGTCGCAGTATTCTCAGCGCAATCTGTGTTACAGGCTTTTCGTTATCCAGACACATTAAATAAATACCGCCACCCATAATGAGACATAACGCATCAATTGTATTTGTTAAGTCATCCCACTCTGCAAACCGGAGATCATGTATGTTTCAGATATAGGCAGCATTGTGACGACACAACTAACGTCCAGAAAAAAGATGTGTGGTGTCGTGGGACACCGAATAGGAACGAAGTTCCTTATTATAAAAATATTAATTTAAAGTTCTATTCGAGGTATAAAGAAAATAAAACTGGAGGTTTCGCAACAACCCACGGTAACGTGCGAACTTATTGCGTTACACTTCATTCACGGTTGTTTGCATAAGGGTTAGTGTATTGCGCAAACGAAAGCTCTGAGATCGTGGTCAATGAATGATAAAAAATTTATGTTATTTTTTGTACTTTATTACAAAGTTAAGTCGTATACTGTGTGCATTACTAATTTGTACGTTATTACAAAGTTAAGTCGTACACTGTGTGCATTACTAATGAAAATCTTACGTTACGGACGTTTTTTCCCGGTTAGGATACCCCTCCGCATCGTCCCATAAGGAACTTCGTTGCAAAAAACCCCTACCTAAGATATATAGTTCTTCTTCCTAGTCGGATAGTCTTGGCAGAGTAGTCGTGGCTGTCGATGGACAGGGTTGCGTATCGTCGTCTCCGTTCGCTTCCAAAGCAGCCGCACGTCAAGCGATGTTCCTCCATTGGAAGCGGCTGTTGACATTGCGAGCACATTGTACTGCGGTCGCTTTTGTAGTGCTGGTGATGACGTCAATCAAGCGCGTGGGGATCGACCTCGAGGTCTTCAGCCTTCTACGCGGCCCAGTACGACAAGTCTCTCCATGGAATCTTCCTTTCTGGAGATGTGCCCAAAGAACTTCCTTCTTCAAACGAGGCTTGTGGAGAGTACTTAACGGTCGGTAGCGGCTAAGCTCTGCCCCTGGCATTGCTGAATTCCATGGGCGACGGTAACCACTCACCATCAGGTGGGCCGTATGCTGATCTGCCTACAAGGGCAATAAAAAAAAACTAGATTTGCAACCCTAAGCAAAAAAGTTAAGTTTACATACGAAAAAATTCCCTTCCGATTCGCAGCATGAAACAATTCAAAATTAAAATGCATGATGCGTGACCAAAGCCATATTTAGTGTCCTTAACCCGTTATTCGACCCATACGTCGTGTGTCACTCGACCGCGATACATCGCTACACAAGCTGACCGGCCATTTTCTTTACCCGTTAACAAATTGGGCCTTAATCCCGTCATGCGTGTTTAACAGTTGGATTACTCGATTAAGCACCCTCCAAAATTCAAACGACGTTGTAGGAAACTCAAAATTCACTCTTTTAATTGACCAAAAAGGGCCTGTCAGAGGCCGCGCCCGAAAAGTTTGAGAACTGAGCTCTTTTTTTTTTACTCGTTCATTTAGAAAATTTGTTTCTCCGATATGGAAATAAAAAAGGTTTTTATTACAGAAAGTATGTTTTTCAGCACTTTTCTAGTGATAATTAGTTTTTCTAAGGACCTTCTTTACCTTCCTCGGTTTATTTTGAAAATGAAAGGAAGGCGTTTCAGCATAAGTAATCACAGAGTCAATCCACAATAGAAAAAAAAGAAAAACATGAAAGAAAAAAAGATAAAAGAAATACGCTTATTCGGTCAAACACTTTGTTACAAAAATGATTTAAATAAACACAATAAATTAAAACGGATTGTTATTTATGATTTTAGAAAGCTGATGAGACATCCCAACCTATCTATTGGTACCTGGAAGAATGGAATACCTAAAACTTCTCGAAATTTAGACGTCGTCGTGACCTAAATCATAAGACTACCGGTGCATTTATATCGAGCGATGCGACTGTGCCGGTGTTCGCATCCCGCAGGCAGGTACCACTTTTTCTCCTACGGTCTATGAATTAATGGACCGTAAAACATCCATGGGCCCGCAATCCGCTCTCAACATCTGTAAACCCTCAAGACCAAGTACCAACATACCGCGCGCGCCATCTGGGCGCGAAAGCCGCATGTGGTTCGACCCCTGCCCGAAAAAAAACATACCACTTTTTCTAAAGGAATATGTAGTTAAGACATATTCACAATGGCTTCCACGATCAAGAAATAACATAGTGTGGTAAAAATCAAACCCGCAAAAATGATTCCCTTGAGACTACCGGCGATTGGGTAGGAATTAAAAATTAATAACTATTTTATTATTTAATTTATTTACTTTATTATTTATATTATTAATTAATAACTACTTGGGCGGAAAGCTTTTTCACGACTATCCGACAACTTTTCACGATTACCATAATGTTAGAGATAATTATTATACTTTTCAATTCTACATCTATCTCGAGCCTTTATACAAAGCGCCTCTCCGTATTAATATAAAATTCATGAAAACGAGAAATCAATTCCAATAAATTTCACAATACTAACACTGAGTCATTGGAACGAAAAAATGAAACAAGAAACTCCATCAAAAACTCTGGCTAATGGGATATTTTTATTGAATTATTAAAGATTTAATAACAGCGCGCTCTTAATGCCAGAAAGTCACGGACTCAGAACTGATTGCTTATAATGTAACTGAACAAAATGGCAACACTGCTATACAGTACCTACAATAAATGACTTGATTGTAATTTTCCACGATAATGTTACTTAGGTACTTCTTCTTATATTTTTAGGTTCACTTGACTAAAACTGTTTTTGGTTCCTCATCAGAATAAAATTTCAAAATGATTACAGCTTCACTTGATTGAATTAAACAATATGTGATCTAAAACCTACGAATAAATTATTTATTCGTAGTCTAAAACAGTTTTTGGTACCTTGTCAGAATAAAATTTCAAAATTATTACAACTCTAACTATTCTATCAAATTCGAACTACGATAACTATCGCAGACCGAAAAACCAATCAAACTCAAACAAATTGTTTCGTTCAACTTGAATGTATTAAATATCTCTAGCGTAGAAATTCCGAGCAAATAATAAGATGCCCGTAACGAAATATTTCTTTCATCTCCTTACGTCAGTCATATTACGAGAAGTCTAAGACAAAAATGTACGAGCACAAATATTTCAGCTTTATAGACCTAATAAAGGGTAAGTACGCAGGTACCGTAGACAAGGCGCACCTTATTCCGAAACTATCCCTGGCCAGATCAATTGGGGTTAGCGGTACGTAATATCATATTGCAGTATGAAATGGGGCAACGCCCACACCTCGAAGGATTTTCTAAGGCCAAAATCAAATTACTCACAGAATTTGTTGACTAGCGTGTCATTTACTAATGGATGTATGTTTTTTTTTATANAAGTACGCAGGTACCGTAGACAAGGCGCACCTTATTCCGAAACTATCCCTGGCCAGATCAATTGGGGTTAGCGGTACGTAATATCATATTGCAGTATGAAATGGGGCAACGCCCACACCTCGAAGGATTTTCTAAGGCCAAAATCAAATTACTCACAGAATTTGTTGACTAGCGTGTCATTTACTAATGGATGTATGTTTTTTTTTATAGAGCAACCGTTTGTTAAAGCTTTAAGCTCTGCAAACTTACGGTGAGTCGCTTTAAAACGAACTTATTGGCTTCATTTTTAACTATCTAAATAGCGAAACCTATAAAAAGGATTGTCACCAATTTAAGACGTCTGATTACCTTGAAAAACAAAGGTATCAAGACCCGATAATCATATTATATTTTTATTACTTTGTTCTAACATCCTGATCGGAGTCACTATAAAATATAGGAATATTAATTTCACTATTCATTTTCACTATAAATATTTGGATTTGTTTTCGAAGCGTGTTTTTTTTTAAACTTTATTAATTACTTTACTGTAATTACCTAATGGCTTATTTAAATATTAAGTCCATGGACACCATAACTTGAATTCCGGTAGTCATCTTCAAGCATGTCTAAATTGTATTTTTATGTTATGATAATTACATTAAAACTGAAATGCATAACTACTTAACTAGAGAAATGAGCAGGATAGTACTTTTACATGCTTATGCGTGCCTTTTCATTAGGGTGTTTGCAGATAAGTCATTTATTTCTCTAAACAACATCATATTTGGCATTTGTTGTGAACACAAATGCCCAGATTTTACATTATAAAAAAGTTGACCGACAATATTTCACTACACCACACGAGAGTAATAAAACTTTAAGCCCTTCTCCGCGTAACTAGTTCAAAAGCGGTTGTTTAGATTACTTTACAACGAACGAATTCATTTCGGCAAATTTATTTCGAAACAAGGACTCACTCCAATTTCAAGCGCGTAATTACACCTGAAAATACACAATAATTCCTAACATTTCTGTTTAATTCAGCTAACTTCACCTCCCTAAATTTTACCCGCCCAAACCAGGGAAATGAGCAGTCCACTTTACTGGGTAGGCAAATCCAGAAAACCACATACGACTTGCGAAGTTCCCGGGCGTCTGCCAATTAACCTCCAGAGAGTAATCCCGGAGGTATTAAACAAAATTGACTTTGATATCATTTTACAGTGGCCGACATAATATGAAATTTTACCCGGGATCGTGTATCGTAGTCGTTTTTATGTTATATCATTTTTATACCTAATTAACGAAACATATTTTTTGCATAGAACTTTCTTGGATACGGAATGATATTTAAAAAAAATATTATGCTTACCGCAGGAGCGTTACGACTGATCCCACTACTGATGTCGAAGCCACAATTATTAAAACCATCGTCAGATATCATAGGGGCGAATAGGGTGACCGAGCTTAGCAAACGAAAACGAATGACAGTTCTTAGGACAGAGGCATTGCTCTTCAAGAAGACCGAAGGCTGGTTGGCAAGCGTGATGGCGTCTACGCGCCTTCATCAGCTAGGCTCTGTCGTAGCACGAAGTTAGCCGAGTTCTGACGATACCGCAACCATTTAGCTAATAAACTAATGACCGTCTCCGACATGCTTATTTAAGTCTACTTATCCTTGTCTCGCGTAAATGCCAAGAGTTAAAAATTTTAATTCATTTTTGGATATAATTTGAAGTTTTTTTATAGAAGAAAGATAGATTTATAAAACAGATTTATTATCTATACATAAAATATTCTTTACATCACGTGCCCTGCGAAAACTATTGATTATAGAATAAAATAATGTACTACGACTTTGTATAACACATTATTATTTACAAAAAGTGTCGTAACAGCATATGTCTAACTATTATAGTTAAGCCGCAATAAGTGTTCTTATATTTAAAAAAAAACAACGTCAAATATCCTTGAAATTTTTGTTAAAGACCCGAGCGGAGCCGGAGCGGGCCGCTATATACCTAGTCAGGTCATAAATTCTGTCACATGTTTAATGTAAAATAATTGAAACAAGTTTATTCATTATGTAACCATTCATATACCAAAATGAACTTAACAAAACATAGATTCTTATGACACTAAAGTTTATTCAAAAGACCTCCGTGATTTTGAATACATGCCTTCAATCTGCGCGGCCAGTCGTCTATCGCAGCACGAACGAGGTCCATGTCAATATCGGTGGCTGCCTTAATCAAGGATGTCTTGAGTGACTCCAAATTGGGATGAGGCTTTGAGCACGCCTTTTCCTCCAAGTGCTGCCATATCTTGTAATCTAACGGATTCAAATCTGGACTGGAGGAGGGCCAGTCTTCGTGCCGGATGAAGTCGATTTCACGCGCCGCCAGCCAGTCTTGTGTGCTCTTCGCTCTATGAGCTGGCNAAAATATTCGAGGATCCGCTTCAGACATACAGTAGACAGTCTGATTTTGATGCCCAGTTGCTTCAATATCGACACGTTAGTCCGGAAGGCTGTCCACGGAATTCTTAGCATGCGTCTCCAACACCACATTTCGAAAGCATCGATGCGCATTCGGTCTGCTGCTTTCAACGTCCATGTCTCAGCTCCATACAAGAAGATAGAGAAAACAGGAGTCCGCACCAGTCTGGTTTTAGTTTTCAGGCCTATCCCTCTATTCTTCCAGATCTTCTGTAGCTGAGACATCGCACTTTTAGCCATTCCGATACGTCGGCGCACGTATCCTGCATCAGCAACAAAGGCTCATGTGAAACTGCATGAGCCTTTGTTGCTGATGCAGGACCCGAGATACACGAATTCGTCTACAACCTCTAATCCAAGCGCCCCATTCAATCTTAGAACATTTGCACGATCCACCACCATTAATTTCGTTTTTGATCTATTTATGGAGAGGCCTAGGCTGTTGCTGATACGTTCCATTTTGCTGAAGAAAAGAGACATTTCAGGTTCGTCTGCAGCTAGCANCAAACGATGTCCTGTTTTTCTTCGATATGCCCGAAGCCCTAAGTCTTCATTTAACACCCTTTTCACCGTGGTTCTGCTTAATCCCATCTGAAGGGCCAACAGTTTCTGCTTACGTTTGGGATTTCTTTGAATTCGCGCCTTCACAGCTTTTATCACTGCTGGAGTCCTAACAGACCGAGGGCGACCACTTCTTGACCTGTAATCTACACTAGAGTCTTCATTATATCGTTTGATGGTACGATAAACGAATCTTTTGGTTATATTCAAATTTTTCAGTATGTTAAAAATTTGAATTGGCGCGTAACCGCAACGATGCAACGCAATAACTGCAACACGGTCTTCTTTAAGCGTCCACTCCATATTTAAAAATGAGTAAAATTTCTAAAAGTATACATTTTTATTTTCATGAATAATTCGAGATTCGAATTCAATAAACTTTTTTGTGGTCAGCATTCTAAATGAAATTTTTTTACTGTGTGACAATACTTATGACCTGACTAGTTATAATATGAATAATGAATATTGCAATAAATTTATAACGACCTAATATACTGGTGGTAGGACCACTTGTGAGTCCGCGCGGATAGGTACCGCCCTGCCTATTTCTGCCGTGAAGCAGTAATGCGTTTCGGTTTGAAGGGTGGGGCAGCCGCTGTAACAATACTGAGACTTTAGAACTTATATCTTAAGGTGGGTTGCGCGTCTACGTTGTAGATGTCTATGGGCTCCAGTAACCACTTAACACCAGGTGGGCTGTGAGCTCGTCTACCCATCTAAGCAATAAATATATATATATATATATATATTTGACTGACGTGAAAGTGTTTGTTTGGTAAGAATTAGAATTTTCCGCAAAATACTCAAGCGAAAGAACTTGTGGCATAAACTTGATCAATTCACTGGAAAATACTGGAATAAACAGATTTGTTTTACGAGAACAAAAACTAAGACGGCGTCTTCATGAACATCGATGACCTTAGAGACGACATTTGAAGTAAAATATAATATCATCCACTCTATTGATATTTTGCGAAGTTCATTTCGGAACCCAAAGATATTGGCAAAAATGATATTTTAAAGAACATTATATTATAGATAACAAGCGGCCCGCTCCGGCTTCGCTCGGGTCTTTAACAAAAATTTAAACGATATTTGACGTAGTTTTATTTTTTAAAATAAAAGAACACTTTTTTTTTATTGCTTAGATGGGTGGACGAGCTCACAGCCCACCTGGTGTTAAGTGGTTACTGGAGCCCATAGACATCCACAACGTAAATGCGCCACCCACCTTGAGATATAAGTTCTAAGGTCTCAAGTATAGTTACAACGGCTGCCCCACCCTCCAAACCGAAACGCATTAATGCTTCATGGCAGAAATGGGCAGGGTGGTGGTACCCACCCGCGCGGACTCACAAGAGGTCCTACCACCAGTAAAAAAACTCTTATTGCGACATAACTATAATAGTTAGACATATGCTGTCGCGACACTTTTTGTAAATAATAATGTGTTCTACAAAATCGTGGAACATTATTTTACTCTATCAACAATAGTTTTCGCAGGGCATGCGATTTAAAGAATATTTTAGGTAATTGTTTTACACTTTGGGTTAAATTATTGGAGTTTTAGTAAGGATCCCAAATTTTTTTCAAAAAAGATTATATAGCCTATGTCACTCGGGAATAGTGTAGCTTCCAAACAGTGAAAGAATTTTTCAAATCGGTTCAGTAGTTTCGGAGCCTATTCAATACAAACAAACAAACAAATCTTTCCTCTTTATAATATTATTAGTAAGTATAGATTAGTATAGAAGAACAAAATAGGTTCACACAATTGCATAAAATCTACACACATTAACATTTAGTTAACATAAATAGAAAACACAACTTGCATAGATTAACCCACTTATTTTATGTAGTGGAAACAAACTCTGCCTCATCATACATGTACAAAGACGGTTTCTGAGCGTTAAATCTATTAAACAACTATACATAAATATTAAACATCCAGACATTTCAGACCGAAGAAGCGTTGGGTTATTACTATATTTTCAATAAAACATTTGTACGTCCAGGACCTTGTGTGCCCAAGAGACCGAAAACAGTAAGAGCGGGATACCCTAAACTATTCCTATATTTTCTTTTGATGCCTCAATAAATATGAATAGACCTATTTTCTTAGTGTTCATCGTTGTCTCAATGCTTTTAGACCACAGTTATTTTAGGACTCGTTATATTTATATTTGCTCCGATTCCGTATTAAGCTGGTTGGACCTCTTGTGAGCCCGCACGGGTAGGTACCACCACCCTGCCCGTTTCTGCCGTGAAGCAGTAATGCGTTTCGGTTTGAAGGGTGGGGCAGCAGTTGTAACTATACTGAGACCTTACAACTCATATCTCAAGGTTGGTGGCGGCAGTTACGTCGTAGATGTCTATGGGCTCCGGCAACCACTTAACACCAGGTTGGTTGTGAGCTCGTGCACCCATCCATGCAATAAAAATAAAACAAAAAAAGATTCCCTATTAAACTTCATAGAATTTAGTTGCTCAATACTGTTTTAAAAACAATGAACGGAGGCAATAAGTTATGGAAAATATATATAAAAATGAATTGCTGTTCGTTAGTCTCGCTAAAACTCGAGAACGGCTAGACCGATTTGGCTAATTTTGGTCCTGAATTATTTGCGGAAGTCCAGAGAAGGTTTAAAAGGTAGATAAATATGAGATGCTCGGAATTAAATATTTTGTTTTTCCTTTGATGTGTCCCCCGTCGGACGAATTCCTTTTATTTGTTTCTAAGTTTATTTTATACAAAAGTTTAGGTCTTTTCTTTATCGATTGAGGCACTAGGAAGTCTGCCGGGTCAGCTAGTGGAAAATAGTTTTAACAGCGATTCACAGCAACCGTCACTCTAAGCTTGTCATGTTGGACCCTTCCGATCCAATCTTGGTGCTTTAAGGCATTCTAGGGACCGATCACCATTCTCATAGAACTCGTCGAATGCGAAGACGATATTTCGACGGGCAGCCTAGCACAGACACAACCCACTTATTTTCTCGCCGGTTCTTCTCAGTGGGTCTCGATTCTGATCCGTTGGTAGATTTATCGAAACACTAATTTTGCTCGGGCAAGTGTTAGCTAACTCTCTGAGTAAAAGAAGTTGTGACGTCAATATATGCATTTACAATATTTCCGCCTACCCAATGCTTCTTCTCAATTAGAATTATACCTAAAAGAACCTATGTGTGTCCAGCTAATTTCTCTTCCGACTGTCTCAAAATTCAATGAAGAATATTAATAATAATATCGTGTCTAAAGCAGTAGTATTATTATTATGGTTATTGATAGAGCGATATAAACTTAGTTTGCCTTTTGTCTTTCTGTGATCTCATGCGTTACGCAATGAGACGAACTCCGTAAGTAGATAACTAAAGGTACGTTTTAAACATTTTATTACTACCGTGAATTTTCATCACTTCATCCCTACACTTCGCTATGTATAGGCGCAATCAAAGACAACCTATTAAAAGCCTTTAGGTTTTATGAAAAAATGAGTACATCAGCACATTAATTTCCTTCAATTACATTGCTTTAAATACGCATACGTACTAAATACAAATAAAAGTGTATCGTATACCGCATAAATAGTACTTTTAATATGATGTATTCGTGGCAAGGGCCCATGTTAAAGGGCAATAGAGCAAATTCATAGATTTCCGGTCGATTGGACTTCGTGCGTGACTGTGGTCCCGGACATTAAACCTAAGTGACGTCACACGCTAGAAGCTCTGTAATTTCATCTGTATTTTATTTATTTATGATAGTATAATTTTAAATTCATTCATTTTTAAATCCGATTGTCGGATATCCGAATGCGTGTATTTCGTAAAGAATCTTATACGTTTAAACGAGCAATTCCTGTATATATATAATCTGAATTTCGGAAACGGCTCCAACGATTTTTATAAAATTTAGTATACAGGGGATTTCGGGGGCGATAAATCGATCTAGCTACGATTTATTTTCAGAAAATGTTGTTTGGTTGTGTTTTCAATAATCAACTTTATCGATAATCAACTTTTTGACTCTTCCCGACATCTATTGGCGAATAATAATACTATTTTTCATAATTGAGAGCAACTAACTGCTTTAAATACACAATAACACTAAAGCGATTTCAGCAGATGGCGTTGTTAAGCCACCCGAAGCCAATGAGTGTTTGGTTAAAGGTTAGACCAAGAAAATGAATTGTTTATTTATATTATTTGTGTCTTTGTAACTCATGTGTTACTTTAAAATGCCTATACGATTTTGGAATATTTCATCATTTTTTCAATATGTAATTTGTATTTAAATATAATTTCTAAAAATCACAATTTATCAAAAAAAATAAAAAAATACCGGTCGGCTCGGTCATTCATCATCATCATCATCATCATCGTCAGCCTTTATCTGCCCACTGCTGGACATAGGCCTTCCCCAATGCCTTCCACATAATGCGGTCCTCCGCTTTCCGCATCCAACGACTTCCCGCCGTGCGCACTAAGTCGTCAGTCCACCTGGTTGGAGGACGCCCCACGCTCCTGGTACCTATCCGTGGCCTCCATTCGAGGACTTTCCTCCCCCACCTGGCGTCGCTGGCTCGACAGATGTGACCGGCCCATTGCCACTTCAGCCTACTAACTTTGAGAGCTATGTCGTCGACTTTGGTTCTCCGTCGAATTTCTTCGTTCCGGATTTTGTACCTTAGAGACATACCGAGCATAGCTCTCTCCATCGCCCGCTGTGCGACTCTTAACTTATGGGCCAGCCCTGCCGTCAGTGTCCAGGTTTCCGCGCCCTAGGTCATAGCGGGGAGAATGCACTGGTTAAAGACTTTTGTCTTCAGGCATTGAGGAATTTGCGAGGTGAGGATTGCACGGAATTTCCCAAATGCCGACCAACCCAGTCGTATGCGTCTCTCAATCTCTGTATTGAAGTTTATTTTTTGTTTATGATAGTATAATTTTAAATTCATTCATTCTTAAATTCGGTTATCGGATATTCGAATACGTGTATTTCGTAAAGACTCTTATACGTTTAAACGAGCAATTCCTGTATATATATAATCTGAATTTCGGAAACGGCTCCAACGATTTTTATAAAATTTAGTATACAGGGGCGTTCGGGGGCGATAAATCGATCTAGCTACGATACTATTTTTCATAATTGAGAGCAACTAACTGCTTTAAAGACACAATAACACTAAAGCTATTTCAGCAGATGGCGTTGTTAAGCCACCCGAAGCCAATGAGTGTTTGGTTTAAGGTTAGACCAAGAAAGTGAATTGTTTATTTATATTATTTGTGTCTTTGTAACTCATGTGTTCACTTTAAAATGCCTATACGTTCTTGGAATATTTCACCATTTTATCAATACGTAATTCGTATTTAAATATAATTTCTAAAAAACACAATTTATCAAAAAAAAAACCAAGCAAAGCTCGGTCATCGTCTAGTGCTTGATAAAACGCAAGCATTCAAATTGTACATAATAAGAATTTATACGTTGAGAAATTGTATTCTGTCTATTTATGTATATGTATATTATGTATTGGTAGAAGATCGTCTTTACTAGTAGTAGGGTGTCTTTTGTATTGGTAGTGCATCTTCTGCGCCCGCACGAGTATATGCACCACACTGTCTATTTCTACCTTGAAGCAGTAAAGCGTTTCAGTTTGTAGAGTAGGGCAGATTATACCTACTGTAAAACTGTGACTCAGAACTCCTGCCTCAAGACAGGTGGTGGTACTTACGTTGTTGATGACTATGGGCTCCGGTAAACACTAAGCATCAAATGGGCATCAATAAAAAAGTAATACAACAACAGATGACACACAAACACGATAAGATAAATCCCATCCAAAACACACCACCCATCCAAAAATCCTATTAAAATTAAGAATAGATAATTATATTTTTCTATTCCTTTTTGAAATGACTTCGTGGTTAGATTAGGTCTATCGGCGTACTTACTTTAGGCACTCAATTATAGATTCCAAATTGCTATCAAATGTACAAGATATTATAACAAAATAACATGAAAAGAAAGCATTTTATTTCATTATTTATATTAGATATTTAGAGATATTAATACATCATAGTATACTTTTGATTCTATGGATCTCGTTCATTTGATATTAGACAATTACGAAGAACAAAATAGTCAAGCTGTCGTTTAAGTTACAGAGGTGAAATGGGATTTGTTTTATATAAAAAAAAAGCGAACAGAATTTCTATATCACTTTGTAGTAATTTCAATAAAAGCATACTTTAGTCGAAATTTTAACCTAAATATTCAGAATTTTGAATTACAAGAAAACGACATTATATTAGCATGGCTAAAGTTGAAAATTCTCGAGCAACATTAACTTGTTGAGCAACGTTGTAACACGGTAGACAACTTCATTCCTCCGAACGCGAACTTGCAAAATTTATATTTAAGGCTCTAAGTTTAACCCTCCGATGTTTAAGGCGCAACGGTAGGCGGAAAGGCGAAACGCCTTAGAATTTTAGAAATTTTGTCACGGAAAACTTTGTAATTTCTCAACGAAACGATATTCGGACGTAGGACAACATAAATCATTGTTCGCGGCACTTGTTTCTAAAGCGAACTTTCTCAGAGAAACAGACGTAATTGTGAGGATAGAAATTGTAGATGATAATAAGGTCTGGGCTCTATAATGTTAACACGTTGACTGCCATGTAGGTCACCAGTGCCCTACGCAGCGCACTGAAGTAATTAATTATGTATATTTCTGTTACTAATCGATTGCCTAACTTTGCCTTCGTTATTTTTTTTTTATTGCTTAGATGGGTAGACGAGCTCACAGCCCACCTGGTGTTAAGTGGTTACTGGAGCCCATAGACATCTACGACGTAAATGCGTCACCCACCTTGAGATATAAGTTCTAAGGTCTCAAATATAGTTACAACGGCTGCCCCACCCTTCAAACCGAAACGCATTACTGCTTCACGGCAGAAATAGGCAGGGCGGTGGTACCTACCAGCGCGGACTCACAAGAGGTCCGCCAAGTGGTAGAAACCACCAGTAGAGTTGTGTTTGTTAATGTATGTTTTAATGTTTTAGGTCTCTTAGAAATAGAATTATTCTCAGCATCCTTGGATTCATCTTTCTCAGAGTCTATTGGTTATTCCAGCGCCATAGTAACAGAAATTGACATAATTACTTCAATGCGCCACGGTAAGACACCCGTGACCTTCATGGAAATGCAGTGGCTTCAAACTTTGTAAAGCACAAGTAACCCCCCTAAAACCATAATATAGAGTACTGCTCCCTCCTCTGAACTGGAACTTCAATTTACCAACTACATTTCACCCCGTTCGTCGTGCAGGTGAAAAAACTTTAAATTTTATCTCTTTTCTGTCGCCTATTTTATAGTCCCCTTCATGTTCCGTCACAGTATTTTTGAGTACTAGGACATTACTTTCTTAAGATATATTTTAAGGTAGTCCGTCAGTGACCCTGGAAATACTGTTTCCACTTTGAGGATAATTAAACAGCACTTTTTTTTTATTTTATTTTTTTATTTAATTTACTTCAGATTTTACATCCATATTACACGTCTTCATACGTTTCTTACATATTACGACCTATTAAGTTCAACTAAATACCCAATAAAATACATTTTATTTACAATATCGCCGCTGCAAAAAAGAACAAAAAATCAAGTTCTAAATTCGTGTAATATTCATTTTTATTATTTTGAGCTAATCTAACAGAAAATAAGCTTAAACTATCAATGTTTGAAAAAATATTCCATTCAATTTAAACTTTCTTCGTGAAAACTTTTATTTTGTGAAATCTTCTCTACATTTTTTTAAAAGTTTTCACAAAAAGACAACCAGTCATTTTTGCGCCTACTTGCGTATTGTATTGTCAAGTTAAATTAAACATCTGATTACTTATATTACTAAGCTCTTAATTGCTTCCAAATATGTTAATATGATAATGATAACGAATATAATTAATATACAAAATATGATAATTTTTAACAAAAAAGGCATAATCTAATTAATATGGTGAATCGTCC
Organism: Bombyx mandarina; assembly: GCF_003987935.1. The sequence continues at coordinate 610,306 of NW_021011599.1, forward strand.
ATAACATTACTTATCTAAATGTGTCACCAAACGGAACAGCTGCTCTACGCTAGACTTCCATTTTCGGTCCCTGATATTTCTGTGCCACGAATTGCATCTTTTGGCATCACCCTCCCTCCCCCCCCTTAACAGTACCAAATACGAACATAACTGAGACATGAACTTTGTTCCAGCAAACTAGAAATACAAAATAAAATAGACTATACAATATTTTTGTCACATGGTAAAGTAATAAAAAATGAATGGAGTACCGCGATTGATTTGCACTTGATTGATACTTATCCTTACAGTTCCCTTACTGTTAGGTGATTAAAACTCAAAAAACATCACAATGTTAATTACACCCCTGAGGCACGAGGCCAGAGGGCATGAGAACTACGCGACAGAAATAGAGACAGCAGTATCTATTCGCACGGGCTTAAATAAACTGGTATACGATAAACATAAATCCTAACTGGAACATACCATTCGATTTTAATATCCAGAAATATTAAATATATTATTTTCATTCATTCAACTTTAGTTAGAGAACCAAAAGCATTTATCGAAATTGAATTATATTTAATATTAAGACATAAATGTATATATAAACTACAGTTCCACAATACCAATCTAATGAAAAGAAAACAACTCCAAATTTCGATTCGGGATACAAGTTTGACTTTCATTAACAATTCTAAGGTTGCTGTTAGAAGGATTCGAAAGTTTTAAACGTTAAGGCTGAGATTTATAATTTAAACTTTTTGTCTGTTTTTAGAAAATGCTTTGTGATCAACCAATCTAAATAAACAACATAGTCTCTCTTTCACTATTGTATTTAAAACCGTCAATGCAAAAGGCATATGTCATTGTTTGGTACATCGGAGCGATGAGCTCCGATGCTATATTACGTTTAGTTTTGTATTGCCTTGGATTTACAATCAAAGTCGAATTCGAAGTCGTCGTGGCCTAAAGGATAAGACGTCCGGTGCATTCGTATATAGCGATGCACCGGTGTTCGAATCCCGCAGGCGGGTACCAATTTTTGTACATACTTAACAAATGTTCACGATTGACGAATAATATCGTGTAATAAAAATCTAACCTGAAAAATTATAATTTGCGTAATTACTGGTGGTAAAATCTCTTGTGAGTCCACACGGGTAGGTACCACCACCCTGCCTATTTCTGCCGTGAAGCAGTAATGCGTTTCGGTTTGAAGGGTGGGGCAGCCGTTGTAACTATACTGAGATCTTACAACTCATATCTCAAGGTGGGTTGGCGGCATTTACGTTGTAGATGTCTATGAACTCCAGTAACCACTTAACACTAGGTGAGCTGTGAAATCACACCCATCTAAGCAATAAAAAAATAAATAAAAAAGGTCCGGTGCTAAAGTACATTTATTTTTATATTGTCTTGGATTTACAGTGAAGATTACTTTAGCACATTATTATTTTCTGACACTGAAAATGATTTTCCTTGTCACGAAATTTCATCGATTATCATTAATACGAATTTATTGTTTAATGGATTTTAATGTTTTACGTTTAAATATTCTTCGCATTCTTTTTGTGACATAGTAATTAGCAAGTAAAAGATAAATTCAATAATGTATCATTTTTTTTATTATTAAGTTAAATGATAACGTGTGTAGACTTTAACCAGCTATGTGAACCAAATAAAAAAATTAAGCTCAGTTATTTTATTATTGACTAACTGACCCGGCAGACTTCGTAGTGCCTGAATCGATAAATAAAAGACCTAAATTTTTGTATAAAATAAACTTAAAACAAACAAAAGGAATCCGTCCGACGCGGGACACATCAAAGGAAAAACTAAATTGTTATTTTTATTTAATTCCGAGAATTTTCACATTTATCTACCTTTTAAACCTTCTCTGGATTTCCACAAATAATTCAAGACCAAAATTAACCAAATCGGACCAGCCGTTCTCGAATTTTAACGAGACTAACGAACAGCAATTAATTTTTTTATATATACCTATAGATAAATAAATAAATAAACTAAAACACAATAACTACTTTCGTATTGTCGACTTTGGTGCAGCTAAAGACGCGGATTGGCCGCAGATGGCCTTGTAACATTAGGCAGTACAAGGGATGCTTTGTTCGAAGTTTGGCATTACACCCGGGAAATACACAAGGAATGTTCGACGGATCGCTATGAATTTCGGAGGCGCCTCAGAGACCGCCCGCAACACCATATCGGAGTACATCGAGACATAATGAAAACATTTACTAAGTTATATGTTTAATAGAAACAACCGTTGTTATTTTAGTTGTGGGATTACTGAATCGTTAATGCATATTTACCAGACCGCCTTAGGTGGGTAATGTTATTTTGATCTAATGAATGCACGGATGTCTAATGTATTTGGTTTCTGTAGCCTAATACATATTTTGACAGTTTTTTTTTTATTGCTTAGATGGTTAGACGAGCTCACAGCCCACCTGGTGTTAAATGATTACTGGAGCCCATAGACATCTACAACGTAAATGTGCCACCCATCTTGAGATATAAGTTCTAAGATCTCAGTATAGTTACAACGGCTGCCCCACCCTTCAAACCGAAACGCATTAACTGCTTCACGGCAGAAATAGGCAGGGCGGTGGTGCCTACCCGTGCGGACTCACAAGAGGTCCTACCACCAGTACTACGATAAGTTTCTCACGTAATCGTTCCGCAAACAACCATATTATATTGAGCAGTATTTAATCTACTATACTTAAGCTCCATTCTCAAAACTACTGGAAGGGAAATCGTTTAAGCCTCCCGATATTGTGCCACCTGGGCCCTGGTCTCCCTCGTATTAGGCGACCGGGTAATTTTCACCGTAGGCATATTCAGGCCATCCCGCCTAAAATTACTTTCGTGTATTTTAGTGAGATTCCTGTTCAATTCGCTATTCATAAAAGTACAGGATTTTTTTGTGTGAAACTTTCCAAACAAATTTAATGTTTTGCAACGGTTGTTTTGATGCTATTTTTTTTAGACTAGATTACGTATCTCATGATCAAAGTTGGTAGACACGACGGCTGTAGAAACCACTAAAGTAATTTAGCTCAATTGCGCACATAAAATTTTTTGTAGTCAAATTAATATGTTTGTGTTTTTATACAAATGCTTAAAATCAAAACGAAAATAGAACACTGACGATTAAAACAAATTCCCATCGAATCTATCTAGCCACACACTTTCAGCTTTACTCAACACACAGCCCCAATGTTATTTATGCATTTCTTATCACAATAAAACTAAAGTTAAAAGCCAGTCGCGTCTTAGCACCGAATAGTTCCCCTTAAGGTAAACACACTGAAATGACATAAGTGAGCAAACACGCCACGATAGAAACCCCTAATCTTTGAGGCCCCTACTCCGAACTGTCGTTAATAAAACTCCCGGTAAACTTATCTCCCCGCAGAGAGATAAAAATATACTCTATCCAAAAAAACAAGACTGGGAACGGAGGGTGAAATTTTTGCACAATCACGTACAAGTCAATAGCACTGTCGACTTTCACGCCCAGCTTGGATAATTTAAATTTTTTGTGTCAATAACGTAAGAAATTAACATTTATTTACTTCCTTGTTTCCCGAATTACATGGGAAAATAATAAGGGAAGGATTTGGATGTATTGCGATATTGGATATATCCGAAACAATATCCTGTACGAGGCAACGGGAATTTGCGGAGTGTGTATTTTGTAATCGGATTTGTTTATTGAAAAAAGTTTGGTTCTTCGACGGTATGTTGTCTGCTTTAAGTGATTTGATAAAACGGGATTTCACCAACGATTATTTGATGGCATGGCAGGAGAAGATTTTTGATTAGAAACCGAAAAAAAGAAAAGTAGTATTCAACATGTAGTATAAATTTAAGCACAAACATAAAATGGTTAATAATTATAAAAGTTTAGTATTTACGCAACTCAAAAAACAATGAAACCATAAATCAGACTCAAAGAATAATGAATACCTTAAACTAGAAAATATCATAAAATATTTAGAGAAAGCTGTAAAATAATGTTAATACAAACTGGACTACATTCAATATTATAATTGAGTGATACTATACGATTAGAAGTGTTCCACTGAGCAAGATATCTGGTGGATTCGTATAGAAAAATGAGACCGCCGCGGCGCAAATCCCTACCCTACCGCCGAAGTGATAAAAACAATCAAGGGGAGATTTCGATGAGAAAATATGTTGAGGACTATTACGGACATGAAAAGCAATGGTCGCTGCTCTAATACTAACGTGCTACAGAAACCAGAGGCCCAATTCATGTATTATCTAATCTAATAGTCTCATAAGTCAGAATAGCCAATATCAATACAAAAACAAGATGTATATATCGTTTTTTTTTAGTAAAAACATCACAGATGGCCGACATTAATCTCTAACTACCCACGACTATTCCTAAAATTATTAAGTGCTCGTATAGTACAAAATTTCATTTACGAATTAATATACCTTCTTAATCTTAGTACCAAATTCGTAAATTTGATGGCACGTTAAAATATCAGGTACGTGGTAAGCACTGGCCCTTAAGAGATAGTCACCTGTGTCGGCAAGTTAAGCGGGTCTCAAGAACCCTTATAAAGGCTAGAGACGTTGACAGCCATCGTACATTGTAACACTTGGCATAGAATAAGCGAGACTTAGTTATGATGCAAATTAGATTATATGAATACGGTTGGTTTTTCCAGTTCAAAATATATTAAAGTGTGTCACTCCAGTCTTTAACTAGACTTCATAATATATAGTGGATAGGTTGTTCTGTAACGCGTTAACAAACAAAAAAAACAATCAACACAGTTTTACATTTATGCAATATATAATAATATTATTATCACCGTTTTATTTGAAACATCAAACTACTTAACGATCTTCAGCTAAAATTACGGAACTAATTATTTATTCATGTTAGTTTAGCGAAACAATGTGGGTTGAAATAAACTATATTTTGCTACGGAGCATGTCGTGGCATGATGGTAAGTAACTGCTAACTCGATACACGCGCAGCTCAGAGTTGAGTGGTTTTAGACGTAAACTATCTAGGTTAGATAAAATTTTACAGTAAAAACTTTTATGTAGTTAAATGTTTTATACGTATATTATCGTGGATTTGTTAAGTAAGCATTACCTTTCTATTATTTATTATTTTTATTTAGCTTTGAACTGCGGCATATTTTTTATTCCTTAAGAGGGAGTAGTAAATACCTTACAGCAGACTAGGTGTTAAGTGGCTTCCGCGTTCCGAAGAGGTTATCATGTGCACGGCAGGTATATTTCAAAACATGAGGTTTAAGTCTCAATTGAATTGCATTAGGGCTGCCCCACCTTGTTTCGCGAATTAGGCATGACAATGTTACGTACACAATTCAATACGCCCTATCACCAGCCTTTACGCAAATTTATTGATTTTGCGGGTTTGATTTTTATTACGCTATGTTATTCCTTCGTTGTGAAGGTCGTCGTTCTTGACTACGTATTACCTTAGAGAATTTGGTCACGGCTTGCGGGTTTTGAATATTTCCTTATGTAGACAGATAGTTTTGGAGGAATGCAGCGCTTTATCCAGTATCCAGTAAGGATTAAGTAGACCACTTGCCTTCGATAGGCTTAAAAATATTATAATAATTATCTAACATCGTTTCAAAATCAACATCTCAGATTATAGAATCAAAATAAACTAAATACTAAATAAGCCGTAGAAAGTTTTCGAAGTAAGCCGAAATTTTGTAACGTCAGAGTGAAGTTGGAATGTTTGAAAACACAGGGAATGAAACACGACGCACAAGTTATACGTATAGAACGGCCTACAGGAATAAGTAAATATTTTTCTGAAGTCAAACCTTGGGGAGAAGCCACGAGAAATAGTTTTATTGATGTCTTCGTGAACGACGACGGGAGAAATTTACTTTTCATTACGATACGAAGTTTGTTCGCAAACAGTTCAACAGAACTGACAAGCTCACGCAAAAAAATCAACCCGCCAATGTAGCCATCTGTTAGAAATACAGTATCTTGAAATAAGGAGCCAGCCGATATTCTCCGTAAGCAAAAATACACAAGCAAAAAGCTATATGTTCTGGCTAGAGTGCTCGATGATTAGTTTTTGAAGCCGAAAAACCACTTTGACGTCAACAACATATTTTTGAATGTTTCCAATTTTTCATGTCAATGCCATGCCATGCCATTCCAAAGCCATGCAAAATCACCGTTGTTGTAGTCGAAATCAAACGACGCTTATCCAATGTTGAACTTGGAGAGAAGCATAAAAAACCGGGCCGGTGACGCAAATTGGAAGAGTTCAATTTGCACCGCTAAGCATAGTTTTGACTTTCTACTTGTCCCTTTTCATATAGTCTCGCTCCATCTAGTCGTGGGAGCGGTCACTCCACACTACGCCTACGATATATGATCTGTTCATTACCACTCTAGTTTGCTAAATATGAATTTGAATTCACCAAAAGTGTGACGCACATACGCCATTCTGCAATAACAAAACACCAGGAAACCGACGAAATAAAACGTAACAACCAATATTCTTCTAGATACGAATTATTGACCTGTTCAAACAACAGAGACTGGTAATAGATTTGCAATATCATGAGTCCTGCAGGCGAAATAAAATTATACAGGTTTTTACGGTCCTTGGTTACACAACGATCCCTTGGGCGCGAAGTGATGGCTTTATGGCGATGCCTTGACGATGCGAGCCAGCGTACTTTTTATTTCACCCTTATCCACGGGAAACAAATTGATTTATAGCTGATATTAAAAACGTAACTGACGGTGAGAATATTTCTAAAAGGTGTTTTGAAATTCCTTCGAAATACTTTCCATAAATCTGTTATAAAAATAGAATTTCACGTTATGAAGTTATCAATCTAACTTTTTTCTAGCCGATTCAAATTCGTTGGGCACGCGGTGTTACTATGGATATTATCTGTTGAGAGGAAACCAACCCAATAAGCCAGTCTTCAGCGCCAAAGAACCAAGTTGACGAAGTAAGCGAGCTTAAAAAGATGATTTTGTTCGGCACCCAACGGAGTGATATCAGCATTATATACAATGACTATTTTCTCTTAGCAACAGAAGATTTTGTAAAAGTTTGTTCAACAATGTTTCTTATACACAAATTCTCGACCCCTCTCTAAGATCTTGCCGCGCTACGAAGCCAACACTTGAACCTGCCCATCCATTTTATTTTATAAAATAAAGCACCGACGGCGGAGTGTCCTCAATAAAGGACAATGAGAGAAAATCACCACAAATTCTCGTCGGAAAGCTAGAGTGGATACAGTGTGGTTATAATAAAAAAATCCCTTTAGACAATTTTCCATTATCTGGGTGTCCATTGTTAGGATCTGGTGGTCAGCGTTTTATGGCTGACCGTAGTGTCGTAACTCCTTATTAAACCGTCGGGGACGCACCGCCTTGCCTCTAATTGATTTAGGGACCTCGCAATTCTTGACAGTTCGCTTTCTTTGTTTACTTTATGCCACTAAAAAGGTTTGTTTAGAGTTCAAGACGTCGTTAGTTTGGTTTACTCGTTGAATACTCGTTGACCTTTCGACCTACGCTTGTTTTCATTCGACCTGTCAGAATTAACGAAGGAATAATTAAATCAAAGTGTCCTACAACGAAATTCGGTGTGCGGTAAAGGTGTGAATTCAAAGCAACGAATAGATTTTGATTTCTGATTTAGTTCTACAAATAAAATAGTTAAATTCATGAAATTAAACGTCTGGCATCTCATTTAAATCAATTTTAATTGATAAAGTAATTACATAGTTGTGTTTTTATTTGCTATGTTAAATGAATCAACATGAATTTAGTCTCGTTAATAACTTAAATTTAGCGATAAGAACACAGAGGAAATTTCAAATTAAAAGAGTCACTTTACCTATACTATAAAACCGAATACAATGTGGTTAACAAATTTTAATAAGCACGAAAGAAACAGCATGACTTACTACATTGCATTTTGTTATTAGTACTATGGAAATCGAGACATGAAAATTCCATTAGCCAACTGAACTTACACTTTATTGAATTTTTTTTTTGTAAAAGAATTAAATGTAAATAAAGTCCTTGTTTAGCGTACCTAACTATAAAGTACTACCGGAATACCTTTAATGTTATACTTAAATGTTAAATTGATAAAGATAGGAATTAAATTTTAGAGTAACCCAATTTTCGTTTATCTATTCAAGCATATAAATGTCTTCTTCTTATTTTTCTTTTACTTTCTATTACGCTTTAATTTAATAAAATTTTATTTCTTTCTGTTAGTTTGGCAGTCGGATTCTTGCGCTGCCAGTGTAACAGCATTGACTTTAAAACAAATACAATAAAGAAGTAAAATGGAACGTAATGAGACATATAAAGTCGATTCGTTTAAAATTTATTCAGAGATACAATTGAATGAAATTTTCCAAATAAAATAATGTGAAAATTTCAGGACTTCTATAGAAAAGCCCAATAACTTCACTTCTTTTTCTCCATCTTGTGTATTTTCACAGAAGCTAAACGATTAATTAGCCATCATTATTAAACCTTCAATCTGGGCTAATTAATAATCGAATCAAAATATATTTATCTATATTTTGAAAAATTGAATTAATTTTATCTTACAACGCATGTATTAATAAAAAAAAAAACAAAATGTGTGCAATTCACACGTGGTAGAAGTGAAACCTTCCAAAATTAAAATACAATTATCCTAAACGTCTTAAGTATATGTAAAATTTTGTCATTAGTAAATAATTGTAAGGTAGCGCCCTCTGTGAATTGATATTTTAATTTCACGTATAATCCTAAATTAAAATTCACTACAAGAGCTTTCANTGATATTTTAATTTCACGTATAATCCTAAATTAAAATTCACTACAAGAGCTTTCATACACACGTTAGTATTAAAAAATCTCACAGATGGCGCTGTATTAAATAGTATGTATATTTCTGTCTCATTCTTTGTATTTGTGTCTCTTACCTGTCGTTTTTTCCGTTGCATCCGGTTTGAAATCACAACGATTCTAAAGAAGTTTTCACTTGAAAAGAAAATTCTGTAATGTGTTAAACAAGAATTACCCCGACCTTATCAGTCTAAATTTGATACTCCATTTACATTGTACCGTACTCTGTATCCATAACTCATATTTCGGTTGCAAAGCTATCATGCGTTTCTGTTTCAATGGCAGGATATCCGTTGTTTCAATTGCAATTGGATTATCAATTTATGTCTCAGCTGGGCAGCGGCATTCACAGTAAGGTATGTGTGGATCTGGGTAACCGTTGAACATCACAGAGGCAGTAAAGCTAAGCTAAGCTAAGTAAAGCATAAATACAGCAGGAGCCTCAGCGGGCTGACGCTATGGGCTAAATGTCATAACATTTCGACGGTTTTTACTACTGCTAGAACTAGTGGCGTTCGACAGTGGTTTTGGAAAACAAGACATCGTGATAGATCAGAATTTTTATATCTTATACGCTATCTTAGAAAGATTAGATATCTGGAGCAGGACTTAATATCTTAAGATTAATTTTACAATACAAGGGTAACAAATGAGAATCGGCACTCCAAAGAAAAACACGTTTACAAACTAAAAAACACGCTTAAAAAGCAAACCGAACTATCAATTAAGTTCTGCATATTAATCACGATATCAAAGTGGACTTATAAAATCATTGCATCGTAGACGCGTAGACAAATTTTTAAGTTAATCAGACTGGTGGTAGGACCTCTTGTGAATCCGCGCAGGTGGGTACCACCACTCTGCCTATTTCTGCCGTGAAGCAATAATGCGTTTCGGTTTAAAGAGTGGGGCTGCCGTTGTAACTTACTTGAGACCTTAGAACTTATATCTCAAGGTGGGTGGCGCATTTACGTTGTGGATGTCTATGGGCTCCAATAACAATTTAACACCAGGTGGGCTGTGAGCTCGTCCACCCATCTAAACAATAAAAAAAAAAAAAACGCCTACAAGTCGATGAAAATGTCGTTCAAATATTCCGGAGCACAAATACAAACAAATCGTGTTAAAACACCGAGCCTCTAAATAANGAGCACAAAAACAAACAAATCGTGTTAAAACACCGGGCCTCTAAATAACTCCGGTACCGAAGGTGTATAAACGCAATGGAAGCAGAAAACCGACTGAAGAAAAATGAATGATTACAGCAAAAAGGGCCATCAAAACGAATGATAAACGAGCCTAAGCCTGGACCCATCTTTGTTTTATTACCGACGGCCGATTGTAAAAACGTATTAGTGGGAACGAGTTACTAGTCTACGAGATGCCTTGCGATCCATGACGCTTCGGTTGACCTTTTTATGTCCGATGCGAACGTTTGTGGTAATTTATTACCATTTTATTACCGTTAAATACAATCAAAACGAACGGCATTAGACTGGACAAATGTAAGGATTCGCTTTTATCGTCTTGCTTAGTTACGTCGCGAATTTATGCGTTCCGTTTTCAAGGGTGGGGTTGTAAAGAGCAAAATGAGAGTTCGATCTCAGTGGCTATGGACCACGAACAACCAATAAATTAATAAGGTAACCAATAAAAAAAAAACACATCATTTTTTTGATTTTAGTTTTGTAAGATTTTCTAAGATAGCTATTAAGGTTTTAGTGTTGCAGACGACCCCGTCCATCGCTGACCGTGAACATCATCATCATCATCAGCCTTTATCTGCCCACTGCTGGACATAGGCCTTCCCCAATGCCTTCCACATAATGCGGTCCTCCGCCTTCCGCATCCAACGACTTCTCGCCGTGCGCACTAAGTCGTCAGTCCACCTGGTTGGAGGACGCCCCACGCTCCTTGACCGTGAACACAATTCGTAAATTATTCGAAATGTTCAACGATAAAATGAAATACTAAAGCTTAATTTACTAAGTTTTTAAACAATACCTAAGTTTAAAAGCAAACAGTCAAGTGATGATTTTTCATGATGCCTGAACGAACAAAAACGCTACCAAAGAAACAGAAAAAATACATAAAATTTTAGAGAAGTCGTTGTGGCCTAAAGGATAAGGCGTCCAGTGCATTCGTATGTAGCGATGCATCGGCGTTCGGATCCCGCCGGCAGGTACCAATTTTTCTAATGAAATACGTACTTAACAAATGTTCAAGATTAATTTCCACGGTGAACGAATAAGATCGTGTAATAAAAATCAAACCCGCAAAATTATAATTTGAGTAATTACTGGTGGTAGAACGTCTTGTGAGTCCGCACGGGTAGGTACCACCACCCTGCCTATTGCTGCGGTGAAGCAGTAATGCTTTTCGGTTTGAAGGGTGGGGCAGCCGTCGTACTGTTAAAAGTGAGACCTTAGAGCTCATGTCTCACAGTGGGTGGCGCCATTTACGTTGCAGATGTTTATGGGCTCCGGTAACCACTTAACACCAGGGAAGCCGTGAGCTCGTCCATCGATCTAAACAAAAGAAGAAAAAAATCCAAATCATATTATTTACGTCATAAACCTATCTTACAGTCGATCAGAGGCAAATCAGAAGCGAAGCAGAGGATACTTTAATAACTCGTTTGATGAAGAACATGTAACAGGATGTCAAAACACAACTTTTTTTTCCTACCTATGCTGATAGCCTTAAGAGGCTATTTCAGCTTCGCCTTAACGTTTGTAAGTGAGCTCGCGGGGGTCAAACCAGAAAGTTGCTAACACTGAGCCTAGCAAGAGCAGTGCTTCGCAGAATCTACCACCGGATCGGAAACGCGACCCACTGAGAAGATCCGGCGAGAAAATCGATGGGCATAATCACAACGATATTCCGATAGTTACACCGAGTAAAAAAATCAATCAAGCAATTTAATGAACTTTCACCCTATCTCGAATAACAAATAAATGAATGATGGTATAATTAATCGTTACTTAAATATAACCTCGCAAAGTATTACACAAAAGGGAAGCTCATTAACCAGTCTAGGGTTTCTCCGGGTCCCTTATTGAATGGGGAAGTGAGTGGGTGCACGAGTGGCTCGGCAACCTGTTCTCCCGTTACGATCTGAGGGCTGGAACTAGACTGTTATACATCTCCCATGCGTAGGGTTGTCATGTACAGATACAAAATATATTTTAGGATTTTCTATGCATTAGATTACTGGTGGTGGTCGTATTGTGAATTCAAATGGGTAAGTGCCGCAATTTTTGAGCTCACAGCCCACCTGGTGTTAAGTGGTTACTGGAGCCCATAGACATCTACAACGTAAATGCGCCACTCACCTTTAGTCATGAGTTCTAAGGTCTCTCTTATAACAGTACGACGGCTGCCCCACCCTTCAAACCGAAAAGCATTACTGCTTCGCCGCAGAAATAGGCAGGGTGGTCGTACCTACCCGTGGAGACTCACAAGACGTTCTACCACCAATAATAACTCAAATTATAATTTTGCGGATTTGATTTTTATTACACGATGTTATTCCTTCGCCGTGGAAGTCAATTGCGAACATTTGTTAAGTACTTAATTCATTGGAAAAATTGGTACCTTCCGGCGGGGTTCGAACGCCGATGCATCGCTACATTCGAATGCACTGGACGTCTTATCCTTTAGGCCACAACGACTTCTCTAAAATTTCATGTATTTTTTTATGTTTCTTATGAGAATTTTATAAGAAGTTAACAAAATCAAACTTATTTAAAACTTTATGTATTGAAAGCAAAATCTTTGTTCGAGTGCTTAATGATTGCGCCGATTACATGCGATCAAATATCAAAAATATTGTGTCGACCTATTTTCAAGGCCGTACCAGTTGCTGTTATAAAAGTATAAATGACTTGTAAATGAATAAAAGGACGCAAAAACTTAAAGAACGAATGAAATTTAATTAACGAGAAAATCTCTTTGTGAAATTTCTTTGGTTAGACCCAGAAAAAGGTCTCCTTTTTTTTTTTTTTTGAGAAAAGTTAACGAACTAGTTTTGACGTTAATTGTGAGTAATTTAAATGAAACTGAAGTTTTAAGTCAGCAGACCTAAATGATAATTGTTTTTCCAGCGACTAATCCGAAGATTCACCATGCGGCAGTCTTGGTATACCGTTACTAGTATTCATAGTTGTATTCTCACCTTTACATAAATATTTGTATATAAGGGTATCCTTATTACTATCTTTTACTTAATTCACTTAACCATCGTATCTGCTTTGTCTGTATTGCATTAGAGTTATTAGCTTCTCTGTCGGTCGCGATTCCGATTCGGTGGTATATTCTGCGTATCTAGAACAGCCTCTTAGACTACCAGCGAATAGGTAGTAAAATGAAATCATTAGCTTTGTTTTTGGCTTATCAGAAATACATCGGACAATAACAAATACAGTACTCTCGAACGAATGCATCTGGAAGCCATCAAATATTCCCGGACATCCGTATTGGAGCGAAATGTTTTATGATCGGACACGCAGTAACGCGTCGGAGCGACTGTGGCATGTGGACAAAACTGCTGCGAATGATTTACCGCCTTTCATTTCAGCTACGGTTTGTTTTAGGACACGGAAATATGAGACGATTGTTTTGCATTCATGCTTCTACTGGCTGAGACGGGCGGCCGCGTCGTTTCGATGCTAAGCGATTACTCTGAAATTTAAGACTGAAATTTGAGTTGTGTTGAACCAGCGTAGTGTCTTCAAAGTACAACGCGAAATAGATTTATTGTTTTACGCACCCACACTAACAATACTGACACGTACTTAGGGCAGATGTTAGGGATATGTTAGGGAGTTAGATGCAACAAGCGACAGAAAAATATTTACTACAAATGGATGATCGGCAATAATATGTATCTAATATACTGAAAGTAATCTATTGAACTGAAGTTGATATAAAAAAAATCAGTCAAATTTTAATTACAAACCTAAAAGTGGTAGGCTCATAAATCCAAGATTCACTGTTAATATTATATAATTGTATTATATTTAAAATAGAAAACTTTGCAATTACCTACAAAATTATTATTTATACTAGCGACCCGCCCTCGCTTCGCTTCGGAAACATTAAAACACACATGAAACCAAAAAAAAAATAAAAAAAAAATAAAAAAAAGTAGCCTATGTTCATCAGGGACAATGTCGGCTTCTAATGGAAAAATATTTTTTCAAATCGGTCCAGTAGTTTCGGAGCCTATTCGAAACAAACAAACAAACAAATCTTTCCTCTTTATAATATTAGTATAGATAAATAGCGAAGACAGTCTTTAAGTTTTTGTTTAATAACGAAAATAGTGAAGTCAGATGAAATAAGTTAAAAACAATGATGGGTGCTCGCTTCCACCCTTCGATATTCATATCCAAATCTAAAACAATTATACTGTGCGTTAAGAATCACTGATGACGTTTTTATTTTTATTTATTGCTTAGATGAGTGGACGAGCTCACAGCCCACCTGGTGTTAAGTGGTTACTGGAGCCCATAGACATCTACAACGTAAATGCGCCACCCACCTTGAGATATAAGTTTTAAGGTCTCAATTATAGTTACAACGGCTGCCCCACCCTTCAAACCGAAACGCATTACTGCTTCACGGCAGAAATAGGCAGGGTGGTGGGACCTACCCGTGCGGACTCACAAAAGGTCCTACCACCAGTAAAGAGGTCCTACCACCAGTAAAACAAAACCAAAAATCTATTTGCCAGTAGTATTTTCTTCAGTTTTTGCGAGTCACTGACATAATTTAAACTATATTTACAAGCCGTAACCCATGATTTGTATGATCACTAATTCGTTTGAGTTTAGATATCATTTTTGAAACTAAAATCTATTCGAAACATCGGAAATAATATTAATGTAATTAATTAATTAATTTTAATTGTATATAGTACTAGCTGTAGCCGTCCGCTTCGCTGGGCATTGAAAATTAACATTATTATTTCTCACCCCCACAAAGATTAATCATTAACGTTTATTATTATCATCATTAACGCCCCCGCAACTGGTGTACGGAGTCCAACACTCATATAAATATTAGCTTATCCATTAAGTACATGTATTTTCTACATGGATACCAAGTTTCAAGTCAATCGAATGCATGGTTTAGTAGTTATAACGGAACATCCGTAAAAACCACTGTAGATTTATATATTGTGTAGATATGCATCCTAAAACTAAATTTACAGTCCACCTTTAATGTACATAAAACAATATATAAATTATAATCACGATCCATCATGCGAATTACATTTCAGAACTTATACAATTCTGATACCCATCATAAGCCTATTTTATTGTATTCTCAAAAACAAATCTTCAATACATGCGGAATATATTTTCCTTTCTCCTAACACATTAGCGGACTTGTGCATGATTGTTACCCGGAAAAGCTTTACGTTAAGTGGCACTCGTAAACTCTTCAGCAGCTGTTTTGCCCTAATTCATCTTTACTACTTAAAGCGACCCTTCGTCAAGGATATACACATTCTTGCTAATCGGCTCTGGACATTCTAGTGCAAAAACAGCTCATATTACACCCCATGGGTTGTGTTTACCCTCGGCTTCCCATTACCATAGCGGACGTTGACAGACCCGTAACCTAACAAATGAAGGAAAAAAATGTACAACGATATATCAGTAACAAATATTCGGTAAAAACAAAACCTTTTTTACGTTTTCTTGTTGCTCCTTGGATCCATAGCTTGTGGACACCAGCAATTTACCCTGTGCTACTGCCAAAAATTATTTGCAAGCCTCTTTAAAAAATGACACGGCATAATAATAGCAAGTTTATCCCAGAATACATTATGTTTCAATACTTATCTCCGCAAATGCACTGTTCCAATTAACAAAATTAAATATAAGCCCTAATATGAGTAAGGGTAGTTTAATGATAAAAATGATATAATGATGAATGGAATCTAGTTCGAAGCTTGTAAAATGAAATATCCTCTCAGCCTCTAATACATAAAATGACAATGGCGGCTTCCTGATCAAGTACCAAGTGATAAGCGTTAGAAAAACAAGGGTAGTTTAATGATAAAAATGATATAATTATGAATGTATAGTTCGAAGCTTGTAAAATGAAATATCCTCTCAGCCTCTAATACATAAAATGACAATGGCGGCTTCCTGATCAAGTACCAAGTGATAAGCGTTAGAAAAACAAGGGTAGTTTAATGATAAAAATGATATAATTATGAATGTATAGTTCGAAGCTTGTAAAATGAAATATCCTCTCAGCCTCTAATACATAAAATGACAATGGCGGCTTCCTGATCAAGTACCAAGTGATAAGCGTTAGAAAAACAAGGGTAGTTTAATGATAAAAATGATATAATTATGAATGTATAGTTCGAAGCTTGTAAAATGAAATATCCTCTCAGCCTCTAATACATAAAATGACAATGGCGGCTTCCTGATCGAGTACCAAGTGATAAGCGTTAGAAAAACTCATTACGAATCAAAAACGTAAAGCCCTCCACAACGACAATAGACGTATAAGTCCTGGACAATGCGGCGAATATACGTTAAACAAAACAAAACAATCCAATAAAGATAGCGATGTTTATTTAAGACGTCGAAAAACACATTAACGCCCCCCCAAAAATTATTTTGAACAGGTTATTTAAGGTTGTAAATCGGGCGCATTATCTGTGCTTAAATCATCGCCTGTGTTATCACAGCAATAAATAAGAAGGCACCGTATTATCTTTGAACATAATCGGCAGTGTTCCGGCCTTGTTATTTCCTTCTGCGGTTAAATACACTTCGTGAAAAGTGATTTTTTTTTCTTTCTTCTTCCAAAACCGTCGTGCAATTTTTGGGATTATAGTTTAATTCTCGCATTCAATAAATATGTTTTATGTATACAATAAATTCTGGGCATTAAAATCAATTAAAACGATTGTATTTTTTCAAACAAATTTGAGAAAATGAGAAAAAAAAGAAAAATCGATTTTCTTCTATAATAATAATAACGACCATACAAAAACTTGTTGTAAACTAGTAGGTATTTGATAGAAAATCGACCGTGATCGTTGATATGTTAAGATTTAAGTTACTGTGATACATGTTCACCTTGTTTAATTGTAAAAAAGACGATTTCCAAAAATTATAGGTTTAGAATCACCAATATATACATACTGCACAAGTCAGTTAAAATACAGAGGAGAAAATAGTAAATAATTGTTTGGTTTTTTTCGAATCAAAAGAACCGTTTAAAAAAAATCATAAAACTCGTCAACATTTACTAATGAAATCAAAAAAGTAGTAGATTTATTTTAATTAATTAAACAAAACTAAAAATTTAATTCAAACAATTGAAACTTTTGCATGTAGATTCTAAATTAAGACATTTGTAATTTCAAACTTAAAAGTCACCTTCGCATTTCGTGATGTCTAAAAGCGTGAATGTAAGATTAGATCTATCGTGCCGTGCTTTTGTTTTTAGTTGTTAAAATTATTCAAAATTAACTTTCAGATTATGTATGGTACATTCTAAACCGAGAAATACTAGTTCTTGTGATAAGAAAATACATCAGACGGTAAGCTTTATCTGAATTGCATAGTATTGCCATTTCAATACATTTAATCTATATATTTTATTTGTTTTGTTGTTTGTTGTTTTATACAAAATTTTCTTGGAGACATATTCAAATTAATTTTCTTTATTTGGATTATTAGTATCCTCACATTAAAAAGTTCCATAATCAGCACGAAAGTTCACAGTGAACTGCCGAAGCTGAGGGTTTTCGAACTGGAAACTAAAAATAGCGTATAAATTTTCGTATATTATGTACTTGAAGAGCATCTTTTTACGCACATACCTATCAAACTTCCTACAAATAGTAAATACTTAGTACAAAAATTGTAGCCTAACAAACAAATATTCGCAACTAGTCAAAATGATAATGATCCCGTTTTTGTCTATTTATGACTACTTTGATAGCATTATCATCACACATCTTAATTTACCTACTTAATATCATTCATTTCCAAATATAAATATTTTATATAAAATTATTTGTTAAGTCATAAATAGGTAATTCTCAAATTAACACAGTTCAAGAAATTAAGAATATTTAGTCTACATTTTATTTAACAGTACTAAAGGTCACTCATTATGATTGTATGAACAAGCAATGTTGAAAAATTAACTCTCGCTAATGTGACTAGTAAAATATAATTTTTAAATATTACACACACTCCATTACTTCATATCGAAATTTATGATTATTTTCTAATAATAACAGACAGGATTATGGTAGCCAGCAGTGTGGACTTCCAATATGTCTTATCACCAGTAGGTACGTAAGATTAGAATTAAGGGAGAGCTCAATGGAAAGAAAACGATAGACCCTCTACGGTTACAGAGGTCCCACGGTTATAGAATGCATCCTTAGGGTGAGCGGCGTATATGGTTGCAGTGTTGACCACCCAAGTTTGACCTCAGGGGGATCGGCCACTTGGGCGAGGAAGCAGGGAGGTCGTTTAATGGGTAAGGCCCTAAATACCATCATTGGGCCCGCGGTCCGTTCCCAGTATCTGCGGATCGTCCTGTCCCACATACCCTTTAGGCACCGGGACCTCGGAGGAGGTTCGGCCCCCAAAAAAAGAAGAGCTTTAAATTCAAAAATTAATTATGCTATAATTAAAATTACTTATATGCCATTCCACGCCCGTCCTCACAAATACTGAAAAAAATTTGAAACGTCGAAAAGAATATAATGACAATGAAATACGCGAGATTAAGCCGCAAAAGTAGTTTTGATTGTGGCTATGAGTCACGCCAACTGAACTCTGTTAATTTATGATTGAATCGAGAGTTAAAATATACTATTAGGCACGAAACTAGTTAAACATCAAGGTGGCCGTCTAAAGTTTTATTAAAGGTTAGGAAGTTTTATAAATTTATATATTATGGCTATTCCGACTGCTGTAAAATACCAGGGTCCCATTCATGACAAGCGAATGTCCCCACCCACCTTGAGACGTGAAGTCGTGTTTCAATATTATTTGCAACGGCCCTTTGAACCGAAACTCTTTGTTTTTCTGCAAATAAATAACTAACAAACTCACATGAAGTCATTTATAAATACTGTAAATGTATATAAATTTATTAGATTTTAACAGGTGCTGATTTTCCTGTTCATTTTTATTCCAACGTTTTTAATATATTACAGATTCTGCACTCACGGTAAGCTATATACATAATTATATCAATTCTTCCTAAAAAAAAATATGTCATTTACTGAATTAATAAGACTCGCAGCGTCCTATTGTCTCATGCTTTGGTGTATACCTTATTTTCATTTTGACGGTTTTTTTTTATCTGGATCAAGGCCATTTAATAATATACGTAATAACGAACAACACATCGTCTTTTCACATTAAAAGTGTACAATATTCAAAAATATTCGAAATTGAGTTAATATGCGGAATCATTTGGTATCACCAGTATTTATCTCGTAAATACTGTTAAAAGAGCGTAGTTTAGTTTTAGTTTTTTTTTTTTATTTACCTATATTTTGACTACTATTAAAAAAATTAATACATAATTTTATCTTACTTTAAAAGTCAGATAATGTAGCTATTAAAAAAAAATTGTTGCAAAGATGATTAATATTAAAAATATCACATGTTAAACCTTTAAAACACTCTCCTGTAAAATTAGTATTTTTTTTAGATTATACAGTTTTAATGCGCGAAGACGACATGTCAGTCAAACTAGTTAAACTTAGTGATATATCTGTGAGTCTAACTTAGATTGAACCATTTACTGACCGTAGTTTGATCTTCCTCTCGCCTAGAGCTACCACGCTTTTATTCTGGATAAAGACGTTCCAATTTCTAAAATTTGCACTAAAACTTACAATAATTAGAGTCTATTTACCGATCACTACACCAAAACATGAATAGCTCTATCAATATTTGAATTTTATCTAAGAGTCCTGCGATCAACATTTCACAAACATATTTCTTGATTGTAAACATTTACCCATTAATTTGTTGAATTTCATAATAAACATTCAAAATAAAGTTTTAAGTTGTCTGGAAAATTAGATCTCTTTGAGTCAATTAGCATTTACATTTATTGCAATCTAAAACAAGTTTGTAAGTGAGTAAACAATTTTGAGTGTTATGAGCTAGCTCCTTGATTAAAAACGATTTTTAATCTTTACTTGAATTTTTGAACTTGAAATTTACTTGAATTTTGGATCATGGTAACACTGGCGACGCCGTAACTTGCCTCCCGAGAGCTGCAACTTACCACATGTCTGCGAAATTACATTTGAAACAGCATACACCAGTTGAAATCGTTTAAACACTTCTCGTAATAACTATTATTTACGAAGTGCAAACTTTAAATTGATTCAAAGTTGAGTATGACTTTTAGCGAGTGCTTTCAAATTTGTAGAAGCTTTAATCCCATTTAATTTGTGTTGTAATAAATTGAATGAATAATCATATCACTGTGTCTATTGTTATACGCTGTTTTTTAATTGCTCTAATATCTTTTTCCGAGTCGCTTACAAATTATTATGACGGTTTGATCTCAAATATTAAAAACGTTAAATTTTGTTATCCACTCCAACCAATACTAGCCGAAACACTTCTTTCACTATAAAATCAGAAGACGAAATATTTGGTTTCGTAGATTGTGTAACTAAATTAAAAATTCAAAATGATGACAATCTTTGTTATCGATATTATTTCGAAGAATAAGATCAACTATAAACAGCGAGATTCATTATTAACAAAGGTAATTTGAACTTTAAAAGTACTAAAAGATTTAAAGCAAACCTTAATTGTTGCTGCAACTAAACAAATACCAAAAGGGATCACTAAGAAAAATGCTCTTAGCGTAAAATAACAAAATGGAAAATAAAACAAATTATTTATACGTTCTGGAACAAGTAGGAACTCGGGTAGGTGATGTTTTCGTGTATGTGGCAGCTACATCGGGTCTTTCCCAGGAAGATAATGCGGATCCGACCTTCTGTTCTCATTTGTATCCCGGCATTAATGGAACTTTTTACAGCCCTTCTCTTTTTCAGCGTCAGTTTTTTCCCCGGCTTAAATAGTCTTCGTTCGTGTTCAAACGAAAGACAACATTTCGAAATTAAATGATCGATCGCAGAAGCTCTGTGATCATTTATCATAAAAATAATGTAATCAGAATAGAAACCGCAAATTTGCGTAAATACTCGGGCGTATTGTACGAGCAGTAAGGTAAGGTTTCGGTAGGCAGCAGCTTGGCTCTGTCACTGGCATTGCTGAAGTCCATGGGCGACGGTAACCACTCACCATCAGGTGGGCCGTATGCTCCTCTGCCTACAAGAGCAATAAAAAAAAAAAAGTAATCCACCAAACACCATCTGACCTATTTCTGCCAAAAAAAATGTCTACCTATTCTAATGACCTCAAGGGGTTATACTAGATTCACCGAACGAGTAGATGAGCTCACGAAGCTCTAACCTGACGAATTACATCTAATTATAAGTGGTAATAAAAAAAACTCACTAGTTTATGAATTCCTGTACATAATTGCCAGGAGCGAATCGACGATACCGGCTTAGCCATTTGTTACAATAATTTATTTATTATTGCCTCATCTGATGGTGAGTGGCCACAGTTGCGCAGGGAAATCAGCAATGCGAGGAGCATAGCCCAACCTACCTAAGTTCTAATTACTTAATTAACATGATTTTTACTACCATGACCTGTATCAATCTTTTATCACACGGAATCTTTCAAAGCGACTTGAAGATGTCCTTCGCACACATATCAAGGAAAGATATCAAATACAGTAAGTATACCTATGTATATGTAGATACATTAACTTGACCTCGCCACGGAAATTACCACATTAAAAAAAATACATTGCTTAATAATTTTTAATCGGTTTTCTATTGAATCTCTATTTAGTTATTAAACTATAGTATTCTAGTGTTACACTCTTAACAGAACAGCTACAAAATTCAAATTGAGTACTTTATTCTCTTGAACAATTTTCATACTATGCTTTACAAAGACTAAGAATAACGCCCATTTTGTTACATGAGAAAAAAAACTGGCAATATTCAAGTACGTATGAGAATAACAGCATGAATAGGAAGAAGCGAACATCGAATATACTTTTTATTTATTTCTTATGGCGTATAAACTGTCGTTTGAAATTTTTATTACAGCGGGATAATGCACATCCCAAAACAAGTATAAGAACTATAAAAACGAACGAACGGCTTAAGCATAAAAGGGTTCGAATTTATTGAATTTTATTGAAAGTAGCTTACTTGGATAATGTTTCAGAGTGTTTTATTCTTTATTTCTAAACGCAAAATCCTCTAAATAAACAAATAATCCGTGCCTGGAACTATCTTTTAAACAGGATAAAGACCTTTTTTTTATATGAAAATCTGTTATGCCGGATCCAGTTCCCAATAATTGTTCATGTTATTTATTAAATTTTTTCTTCATTTCAGCAGCCCATTTGTTGAGCAGGATGAGGACCTGGTGATGAACATCATATTAATCACGAATTCGTGTTCTTTGAATAAACCAAAATTATATTTCTGCTTTTGATTCGCAACCGTAGCCCGCACGCGGTATTTAGAAAATACATCAGAACAGACAATCGTTACTTCAATCGTTGTTCCTGAGAAGACAGATGTTACATTGAACTAAGCGACGTCCCCTTTACCGCGGCGACACGCGACTCAGAACGCACTAAGCAATTTGCATAATACAATATCATCATCCGGCGTCATGATATTTGGCTCAACGTTATTTTCACTCACTACGA
The DNA here is from genome assembly GCF_003987935.1 of Bombyx mandarina. The sequence continues at coordinate 633,076 of NW_021011599.1, forward strand.
CCTATCCTTAGGAATTTATTGGTACCGGGGGAACTAAAGCAATTCCGCGTATCGGGTCTATTGAATTATATTTTTTGTGTTGTTGTTTTTTTGGGCGACCGGAGAAATACGGGAGAGTATTTTTATTTTATTTTTTGTAAATTTACACGTTACATATAATTTGTTGTGTTTCGCAAGTGTATTCCTAACCCGTGCGTCAGCCCGCTGAGTTTCTCGCTTACTTCGATAAGGCTATGCGTCATGATAATCGCCTTATCGTTGCCGCCGCTGATTACTCCCCAAATCCTGATCACGCAGGAGCAAGTCACTGTCGTCGCCCTAGACAAGATCCAATAACTCTGGCATTAGATACCTTCAGCTCTAACACTGGGAGCAGGCTGAGGAACCCCAGTACCCGTACTCGTCGAACTCGACAAAGAGGTCGACGTGCAACCTAACTCATGCATCAGCCCGCTGAGTTTCTCGCCGGATCTTCTCAGTGGGTCGCGATTCCGATCCGGTAGTAGATTCATTCGCGAAGCAATTGCTCTTGAGTCGTTAGGTCTCCTTCGGAGGCACTCGGGCAGCTGTTAGCTAATCCCACCCCTCTTGGCTGAGCCGTTGCTCGCCCACCTGTCTTGGTGAGACTGGAAAGGCCTCCGGGCTACCAGTAAGCATTCATCTTAAAAAAAGAATAATAAGTGTATTAGTATTCTGAGGAATTGTTCCAGATGATACCTTCATCTCGTTTTTACCATCGCACCGCCCGCCATCGGAGTAGAGTTCATCCATACTACCTGGAGCCACTGCGGTCATTCACAGTGCGTTTCCAGAGGTCTTTTTTGCCACGTACCATCCGGCTATGGAATGAGCTCCCACGGTGTTTCCCGAGCGCTATGACATGTCCTTCTTCAAACGAGGCATGCGGAGAGTATTAAGCGGTAGGCAGCGGCTTGGCTCTGTCCCTGACATTGCTGAAGTCCATGGGCTACGGTAACCACTCACCATCAGGTGGGCCGTATTCTCGTCTGCCAACAAGGGAAAAAAAAAAAGATTAGTTAAATGACCTCGAGTCACTGTATATACCGGCGGAATTACATTTTAATACAACTCTTTATTATTGCTAACTTCTTCGTTTGTTTTCGTAAGTTGAGAATCTAAGTTTCGTTAGCTTGTTTTGTTTTATACACACAACGTTTAACTCGGTACCGTTGTGATTGTTCTTAATTTCACGAGTAACTATAATAAATTATGAACATTATTATTAAATAGGTACCATGTTAGCAGCACATTAATGTGTCTAACCCTCTTTCTAATCAGTTTTTGGATTCTACCACTAGAATTCGATGAATTGCCATTACAAATGACAAATTCATATTTTTTGGTTAAGTACTCGTTAATCTTAAGTTTTTTATTAGGTTGATTATTGCTCTAACTTCAGAAAAGGTTACTGCCAGTAATAATAAATAAATAAATAAATATTTACTAACAATCACGCCACGTTAACTGGTCCCGTGGTAAGTTCGTAAAGAACTTGTGTTACAGGTACCAGATAACGGAAATAAATGTAATATTTTTATTATACACATACATATATTTAATATACATCCATAACCCTGGAAAAGACATTTTTATATTTATCATACAAATATCTTCCGTTGGCGGGATTCGAACCCGCGACCCCCTATATGTATAGTCAGTATACTATATGTGGCGCAGGAGTCGTCTTAATAAATGGGTGTATAGTTTTTGCTTCGCACAGTATTTTCTTCGAAGCCAGAGATGAAGCTTAACTAATATTATAGCAGTAACAGATTTATGTAATAAAACCATTTAAATTTAACCTGAAACATACACGGCACATAGACTGGCAAAAGCTTTAGTAGTATCATCCCTTATAAATTTTACATCGCTAAAACGAAAGCGTGCATTTCAAAAATAAGCATCCCTATGCGGCACACAGATTTTTATGACTCTTAAATGCCTCTACTAGATAACACGAAAAATCGTAGAGCGCTCCATATAGAGAGCCCCTCTCAATTAGAGGACTCGTGGCTGACGCAGCGCACGACGCCTCTGACGCTAGCAACGTCGGATGAATAGAAATAAAAATCACTTTTGAAAATCCTACGCGCACGTGTAAATGAATTGTGCGGTACGTTCATTTCACAAGGTTGTTTGATAGTATCCGGGGACGGTCTGACGCGTCGTAACCCGATGTCGCTGACGCCATTAAAACGGAATAATGAAACACCTGCGGTTTTCGTCGGTTTCCTACTTGAATATAAAGAATCTGGAATCGACATGACTAAAATATTCATAGATATTTCAATTTATTTTAAAGTTTATTGTTCATTAGTTCTATTTTTATATCTTTTCTAGTGTGCTTTTGTAATAATAGTTATTTGAGCTTACAACATATCCAATTGAATGATTTCTGCTGTGAATCAATTACAACTTCCTATTTTAAAGAGTACAGTTGTAATGCCATACTTCGATCTTATTATATTCAGTTGGCATTTTGTAGGTATCCCAGTTAAACAATAGAAAAAAAACATTTCATATGCATGATATGAATGTCGTACTGATTGTTCATTTTGTGTATTTAAAGAGTCAATTAATACATTTTCGTAGTTCATAATTTAACCGGGCAGAACGTGTGCCGTCGTAGCCATTACTTGCGAACCTGCGACCGTATTCACGTAATGCTAAATGTCCATCACAAATGTACATCTACGTCAACAATAAAAAAGAAAATTTCGTGAAGCTATAAAACGTAGCTCTAGAAGTCGTGGCGGCCTAAAGGATAGGCTTAGGCGGGATTAGACGTCCGGTTCATTCGTTTTGAGCGACATACCGGTGTTCGAATCCCAGGCGGGTACCAATTTTTCTAGTGAAATACAAATTCAACAAATATTCACGATTGACTTCCACGATGAAGGAATAACATCGTGTAATAAAAATCAAACCCGCAAAATTATAATTTGCGTAATTACTCGTAGTAGGACACCTTGTGAGTCGGCACGGGTAGATACCGCCACTCTGCCTATTTCTGCCATGAAGCAGTACTGCGTTTCGGTGTGACGGGTGGGGAAGCCGTTGTAACTATACCTGAGGCCTTAGAACTTATATCTCAGGGTGGGTGGCGCATTTACGTTGTAGATGTATATGGGCACGATTAACCACTTAAGCAATAAAAAAAATTAAAAAAAAAACGAAGGCATATCTAGTATGTTTGTATCCGCGCAGGCTGAGCCTTTCTCGGTTCCCCGCTTTGTTCCCGGGTGTCCGCACAAAGCAGTCGCTGCACAAATAATTATGTGCATACAATTATTTTCTAAGCGTTCGTTCAACGCGACACGTCGCCCCGCCTCGACACGCCCTAAGCATGTATTTTATTGAACCTGAGGCAGGAAACTGTATATTTTCACATTGTTAGATGTTTTCAGAGCACTGCAGATGATGGTGCAGTACATTAGAAGCAGCATAAAAAGCGTTGCATTCTACGATGAACACAGATGTTAAAAACGTTTAGATAACGATCATCTTAACATTCTTGTTAATACGGTCGGTCAGTGACCCTGAGTTCTGAGCCACGGAGTTCAGCTTCGACTAGAATCAAAGTTTTATTAGTGTTCGAAGTTTGAAGGTAATGTTCTTACCTCGTGTGTATTTCTGGCACCCGTAACACACGGCTTTAAATTTTTTGGAACGAAGCTCCTTATGGGACGATGCGGAGGGGTACCCTAAGCGGGAAAAAACGTCCGTAACGTAAGATTTTTATTAGTAATGCATACAGTGTACGACTTAACTTTGTAATAAGGTACAAATTAGTAATGCACACAGTGTACGACTTAACTTTGTAATAACGTACAAAAAATAACATTTTTTTTTATTCATTGACCACGATCTCAGAGCGTTCATTTGCGCAATACATTAACTCTTATGCAAACAACCGTGAATGAAATGTACCACAATAAGTTCGCACGTTACCGAATGACCGTGGGTTGTTGCGAAACCTTCAGTTTTATTATCTTTATACCTCGAATTGAACTTAAAATTAATATTTTTACAATAAGGAACTTCGTTCCTATCCGGTGTCCCACGACACCACACGTCTTTTTTTTAACAATTGCGGTCGTCAGTACAATAATAACAAATCTTAAAAACTAATTAATATTAATAAATTCCGTATTAAGCTATCGAATAGCTGAAAAGTTACGCATCGGTGTAATAAGTCGTTTCCTTAAGTCGGGCGTAACTCCAGAGGGCTGTCTGGCGCGCATTGTGTCCCCATATTAACGACGAACGCACAAAAGGCGAAGCTCGTATATCAAACTAACGTCACTCCAATGTCTTCCTTCCTCACTGTAACAGTTCCCGGGCCGCAAGAAATGGTCCCCGTTTTTTTTATTGAGCATTTAGCAGACCGAAATTATGGCACGCACAATTCATAGTGGTAGGACCGATGAGTGAAACCGTTATATTATGAAAACATTCGATACACAGGCCGTAATGTAATTCGTGCGACATTTTATCTTTGACAGGAAAATTCCTTCTCCAGTAAATATTTTCACTGTACCTCTTTGTCGTTGTTTGTACGAAAAAAGTATTTTGTGACGAAAACAATCTTCTTGCGGGTATTGTGATGCGATCTTCATTATTATTACTTTTTTCTTTCTTTTCCTGTGACTTTTGTCCGTCTAGACAAAGGATTATTTGTGTCTCAAGCTATCTTTATACGATCTTAATTGTGCAATTACCTAGTGATTTTCAACGTTATTGAATTGTGACTTACCCAATATAATTAATTTAATATGAAATACAAACATTTGTATACTTATTATCTATATATGTATATATAAATGAATTGCTGTTCGTTAGTCTCGCTAAAACTCGAGAACGGCTGGACCGATTTGGCTAATTTTGATCTTGAATTATTTGTGAAAGTCCAAAGAAGGTTTAGAAGGTAAACAAATATGAAAATGCTCGGAATTAAATAAAAATAACAATTTTGTTTTTCCGTTTATGTATCCCCCGTCGGACTGATTCCTTTTGTTTGTTTTTAGTTTATTTTATACAAAAGTTTAGGTCTTTTATTTATCGATTGAGGCACTTCGAAGGCTGTCGGGTCAGCTAGTAATTTATATATTTGACTTATTATTATTATTACTTTTTTAAGGAATCAAGATCCGGTATTACATGCACATTACTCAAGAACATAATAATCTTCACTAGAAATGTATGTATTAATTTAAAATAGACAGAAGAAAGGTGTATTGCAAATATTATTTTCGTAACGCGAAACACCCAGAACTTCAAATTGAAAGAAGCAATACGTAACGGCGTCAGACTTTTGAATAGGAAACTAAGGCTAGCCACAGACGTAGCGTTCGAAAAAAAGCTTATAATTTTTTTTTTACATTTTTTTTTGTCTAGTCACAACTGTGCATGTGTTTGTCAAAGCGATGTACAAGATCTAAAATTACGAGAAACACGACTGCCGACTCTTTCGTCTTGCGTTACAGAGCAACGAAACATCTAAGTAATGTAATAAGTATACATACGAGTATATTCTACTTTCGTTGGTCTATGTGGAAAAAAGAAATAACTATAAAAATTAAAACAATATTGATAGCAAGACTAGGGATATGTATAAAGCATCGCAACGAATAAACAAAAATGACAGTTTCATCGAAAAAATCAATAAATATCAACCTATCACCAGGTAATTTCATTCGTTCAAACTATACATGCCAGTAAAAAATACACAGCAGATAAACAAAGTTTTCTCTTGATACGTATTAACGACGCAGCAATGAGATCCCCTTCTTGAACTATAATGTGAACTTTTTGAAAATTTAGGAAGCAAAGCAACATATCATGTGTTGTTACATTTTATTCAATAAGCATTGCACTCCTTTTCAAGATGCACACACATCTATATCATCAAACCTTGTACATATAATAATCCTTGTATTTTACTGTGATCGTATCAATATATAAAACTTAAAAACCTTGAGTACTAGAAATAATTCAGAGGCTCATTTAAAAGCAGCTTTTAAAACGCACGTTTAAAACGCTCAGTTTCTTCGATCTTTAACCGCGAAAATCAATAAATCATTAATATCCCGTCCTTAGTACGCGCCTATAAGTTAAACAATTTCGTCAAAAAGACAACAGAAGCGCAATTGTTATCTGTCCTGGAAATATTTATTCTCCCCCGGGTGAAGTTCGCTCTAACTTCGCTAATGACTTCTTTCTCGAGTAGAAACTTTGTACAGTGCCGCTTGAAAGGTTTTTCCTATCTGTTTAAACAATACTCTAGTAATTCATTCTCGCCAAATTTTCCGGTCGAAATTCGAGACGTCTTTCTTTTTCTTCGTTCAAATATTGACTTTTTCTTTTTCAACGTCAAAACTAAGCGTTTGTTTTTGAGCAATAAGCTCACTGTTTCAATAACATTAAACTTCGCACGCTAGATCAGATAGCACAAGTCCAATCATTTACTCAGTTAAGAATTGCAATTGAACTCAGTAGATTAAAATATAACTAATTATAAGTTAAATTATAAGTTAAGTATAAGTAACTAATTATAAGTAAAAATATAACTAATTATAATTATAAGTTCATACTAATATGAACGTTTTTTTGGCAAACGTACAATATGGATTATATAAAAAATAAAGCACTTTTTGATATCACTCACTGTAAGTGACGAATACGCTTAAAATGTAAACATAATATAAATTACTAGATAACTGTAACCACTCTCCCTCAAACATGATAGATTGAAGTCTCAACGTAGTATAACTGTTATGAGGCGAAACCAGTATCCCGACCGGAGCCCTCTTCTTCGATATAGCGAAGGCATTCGACAAATTCTGGCACAGCGGTTTGATATACAAACTGTATAACATGGGAGTGCCAGACAGACTCGTGCTCATCATATGAGACTATTTATCCACTAACGGTGCTTTTAGGTACCACAAGCACCGGTCACCGTTCTCGTTGAATCCGTCGCTCGGCGAGTAATTTAACCCACAGACACAGCCCACTAAGTTTCTCGTCTGATCTTCTCGGTGGGTCGTGTTTCCGATCCGGTGGTAGATTCTGCGGAGCACTGCTCTTGCTAGGGTTAGTGTTAGCAACAACGTCAGGTTTGAGCCCCGTGAGCTCACGTCACGTGAGTCGTCCTCAGCAAGACTACTCTGAAATGATCTCTCAAGACCATCAGCTTACCTATAATGCCACCCTATATTTATAATATACTAGCGACCCGCCCTCGCTTCGCTTCGGAAACTGTAATTTATTATTGATTTCTCCACTATTTAATGGATGTTATTATACATATAAACCTTCCTATTCAATCACTCTATCTATTAAAAAAAATCGCATTAAAATCCGTTGCGTAGTTTTTAAGATTTAAGCATACATACATAGGGACATAGGGACAGACAGATATAGGGACAGAGAAAGCGACTTTGTTTTTTTTTTATTGCCCTTGTAGGCAGACGAGCATACGGCCCACCTGATGGTGAGTGGTTACCGTTGCCCATGGACTTCAGCAATGCCAGGGGCAGAGCCAAGCCGCTGTTTTATACTATGTAGTAATATGTATGTTTTTAGCATATCCCACTGTGGCTAGATCGAATATAACAAAAGTTTCCACTTCAATTCGCATATAAATTTGTTGAAATCCACCGGGATTACTCGTATGTTGCTGGCAGATTATGAAAACGTGCACTATTCTTAATGAGTTTTGCTCCACGAAATGACTTTAATGCGTGGTTCGTGCGATTTCTAATATTTCGAGTATCAAAAAAGCTTTTTATTTGAATTTTAATTTTCATAGTTTTAAATTTAAAATTGAATTGTGATGATTCAGAGCAGTTTGTTTTTAAGAATTTTCAAAATACACTGTAATCCTTAATCTATTTTGATCATAATCCGCGGGCTTAATAATTTTATCCCTCTTAAAGTATGTATACTAGGAGTAAATAAAGAATATTGTCAGTATTATTTTTTAAGTCAGAAAATCAAACGAAACGAAAATTAAACTCAAATCTTCCTAAACGGCTTTCATTATAATAAAATAATTGAATTATTGAATGAATTTAATGCTTGCAGTGTAATTAGGCTATATTGAGAAATGACACTAACACATTCACATTGACTGTATGAGGTCTCTAATACTCAGTATGGGAAAATGGAGTCATCATCTCTCATGGCCGTTTCTGGTATGTATTAGTGGTATATAGTGGTATAGGTGTGTATTAGTTTTAGTCACTATGATTCCCAGCAGTCAAATTGCAATCGAGAAGCAATAATACGCTCTGGTTTCAAGTGTGGGACAGTCGCTATGCAATACAGTTGAAACTTCACAACCCATATCTCAAAGAGAACGCTAGTTTTTACGTTATGCAATCCATAGGTTCAAGTAAACCTTTAATACCAAAATCATTAGTTGTCCATTTGCAATAAAAAAACAACTTTCATTTTTCCATGAGTTTAATGAATAAGCCAACACCTCAAGATTTAGATTCAAACTGGAATGTAATTCAGTATTCCTTTGGTTTTATAACTGACATTTTCAAAGAAAAAACTTCGATCAAACCATTCATTGCAATTTTCAGTTTTAGCAGTAGACTTTTTTACGGGAAATCTATTTCTTTGAAACCTTTTACCGTTGTGACAATATTATCTATTGAAAAGTAAAATATATACATAAGTGATATGAGTATATTAGTAATATACTATAGTAATTAATTATATGAATTCACGCCTTTACAAGAATTAAGACATATTTAATATTAAAAGTAATCTAATTTAAATAATGCAAAGTTAATTAATTTATAATGATGAATAACTTTTTTCAGTATATTTTTTGTCTTTTTAAGTGGTTTAATAGAAATTAACTAATCGAACAATTATTTTCATTCTTCACTCAATTATTTCAATTCGAAACAGTTGTATCAAGAAGAATAATTTGTAGAAAACGTGTTTATAGATAATAGTGTTATCGTATCACAGTCAAACGTATTTAATTACAATGGACGAATGGTTGAATTAGTTGTAAATTCAACGATAACCCGAACAGGGCATGGTTGGTCGAATTCAAGGAAGCCAAGTAAACTTGAGCCCCGAACTCAAGGCAAGTCAGTCGTGCTTGATAAACTGCCTTTTGTGTTCCTTTGTGTGCCCGTGATAATCCCGCCACACAATGGCAATGGCTCCGCTGAAATACGGGCTTCTTTCGACAGCAAACTTTCAAACGGTCGTCTCCTAGTAAGAACGTGCGGAATGTGTAACACAATGAACTCGTTTCGCACCGTTTTATAAATCTATAGATTATGTTGTAGGTTAGTTTTAAGACATTTCACTATCCCGTTCCGTTTTATTTCTGTTCGGGATTAACTTGAAGCTAAACCTTTTGACGAGCAGAGCTTTTGAATATAATTTCATTGTAAAATAGTGCCTATAGAGAATTGAATGTAGAATTGAGGTCTAAGTCTCTATTGCATAGTGTAACGGCAGTCCCACTCTTCAAACCGATACTGGCTCTCATGTCTCATGACAAAAAAAAGGCTAGTTGCTCTACCGGTGCGAGCTTAAAAAACGCCAAATTACCAGTAACGGTTCACAAGAGATTGTTTGGTGTATAGATTCTTATTTCATGTCATCATGTCTTTACTCTTCGACACATATGTATTTGTTGGTTATATATAGATAGACAGAAGAGTTCGCGAATTACTTAGTGTCAAGTGGCCATCATAGTTCACATACGCGAAAACAGACTCGCATCAATGAGATCAAAGCCTCTATTGCGTTTGATCCAGCCACTCATTCATTCATTCATCATCATCATCAATTTCATCCGTAACTGTTCAAATCGCCGTTGAGCAGAAACATCACCCCACGCCGTCAGGGGACATAAGGACCCAGAAGTACATTGTGTCCCGTCACTGAAACCCGAACACATGAATGCACCGGTGAATGGCTCGAATCGTCGAATGATCGGCGGTGCAATGGTTAACGCTCCTGACTGTTGAGCCGAGGATCGTGGGTTCGATTCCAACATCGGGCAAACATTGTTGTGATGAACAGGTTTATTTGTTCTTTGTGTATGTGTTTATTATCTATATATATATTTGTTGACGAAAAAAACATATATAAAAATGTATGTCAGTCTCTGGTATCTAGGTATAACAGGGGGAAGCCTAAATAGGGGCCGGTTGACCATGCGTGATTTGTTCTTTGTTTATTTTTATTGCCCTTGTAGGCAGACGAGCATACGGCCCACCTGATGGTGAGTGGTTACCGTCGCCCATGGACGTCAGCAATGCCAAAGAATAGATTCCAACCTATTAATGAAATATTTCATAAATCGAATACAATCAAAACTAATTTGTAGCAACGTACCAACAAAAGATTTTTCTCGTGCCAATTAACCCAGTTAATGATCTCAGGAACTCCGTAAACAATAAATAAATTCCATACAACGTAGAAAATTAAATTACATTTATTGAGTCGTTTGAGCTCAATAAAGCGCTTGATTGGTTTTCAATGTCTCGTCTAAGTTAAGAATTTCTGTACAACTTTAATAACCGGCATTACTCCGATACGGCTCGCTTTGACGCGAATATTTTCGAAGATCTATCAAAACCTCGGTCTAATATCTCTGAGAATAACCGTGACTTCGATATTACGGCATGCAATAAATACAATTTCTAATGAAGAACGTAAGCTCATTTCAAATATTTTAATTAATAGTTTCTAATAATTACGACGCAGATCCGTCGGGGCAGTGACGAAATCCTCTAGTGAATACTTCAAAGAGTGCTTAATTAGCGTTTTAGGGTCTTAATGAGCTGAGTCGTCGAGCCAGAACGCCCTATTCTGCGAGATAACCATCGATTTCCGTCGTTCCTTCTCGATCTACGGTTCCACTATCTTCCCCGCATCTGCGAATATTATAACGCGCCTTTTAATTCCATGGCCGCTAAAAAAGACCTTTAACTGTTACTATAACATCATGTCACAATATTTAGATTTAGATTTGTTCAGCAATATTTTTTTTTTGTAGAAAAGAAATAACCATATTATCTTTTTTTGGTATATAATCAAAAATGGTGATGTTCGGTGTAAATTATCTACTCAACTCATAGTGGTAAGTATACATTAAGCCTTTTTCACTCTACAAAACTTACATACGCCCCATCATGACGTATGCGAGCGTAGTGTTCGCTCACGCGGCCCGCACTAACTTGAAACCCCTTCATGTTATTAAATCCCATTTTTGCAGGATAGCCATGGTTCCTATGGAACGTGGATCTCCATGATGACCTGGAGCTTGACTCAGTCAGTAAGTATCTACAGTCGGTATCATTGCGCCACTCTGAGAAGGCGGCACGACATGAGAACCCTCTTGTCGTGGCCGCTGGGAATTACATACCCGATCCTGTAGACCGATTGGTAAATAGTCGACGTCACACAAAACACATCATTACGGATTCATCCGATTCAGGTACCACAAGCACCGGTCGCCGTCCTCGTCGAGCCTGTTGCTTGCGACGAAGGGCTCGACGAGTAAACTAGCCTGTAGACAGCCCACTGACTTTCTCACCGGATCTTCTCAGTGGGTCGCGTTTCCGGTAGTAGAGTCTGTGAAGCACTGCTCTTGCTAGGGCCAGTGTTAGCAACACGAGCCCCGTGAGCTCACCTACATGTTAGGGTGAAGCTGAAAAAGCCTCTCAAGGCTATCAGCATAGGTGGGAAAAAAGGCCTTTTCTAATCAACAAAAGTGAGTATCTACGAATTGTTTAAACACCATCAACTGTTTAAGAGAATGACAAAAAATAACATCTTGATTATCTAAAATAGCTTCAAACTTTATTTAAACTCATCCGCTACCATAACGCCGATCGAGTTGTTTAATAATTCCATTTGGGAAACGCTGAAACGTGACTGTCATTAATTAACATTAATCAACGTATTGACGTTAATAATATAAGAGTTAATACGACGATCAATCATTGGTTAATATCTCGCTGAGTTCGAAGTTCGAGGAAACTAGTTTATTTAGTTTTGTTGTTTATATATCTCAATTCGATACTGCTATACGTAGCTTTACTTCCGCGCGTACTAAAGAAAGGCTTCATGCATTATGTACTCATTTATTTATTACTAGCGACCCGCCCTCGCTTCGCTTCGGAAACATTAAAAACACACATGAAACCAAAAAAAAAATTTAAGAAAAATTATAAAAAAGTAGCCTATGTTCATCAGGGACAATATCGGCTTCTAAAAGAAAAATAATTTTTCAAATCGGTCCAGTAGTTTCGGAGCCTATTCGAAACAAACAAACAAACAAATCTTTCCTCTTTTTAATATTAGTATAGACAAAAATGGATTCACATTAAATAAAGCAAGGTATAGTACAGTTTCAGTATCGTTGGCATTTCATTGTTAACAGTTTTGTTCAAGTCGAAATCTAACCGGGACCTTTTATTGGTAGTGTAGGAATACAACAAAGGGAAGATCTTCCACCGAGCGAGTGATATTGCTCGGTAGACCGACGGTCCGAATGTTGTTGTTCGGAACTTGTATATATGCGCTTTATCTTGAAAATGTCGTAAGCGAGATTCAGGCATCTATCAATTGTCTTGCGTTGTATGATGGCTACCCGCCACAGGTAGTATCAAGTATTATGAGCCCACCCGTATAGATACAACCGTTCACGTTATTTAGGATCGGAAGCAATTTGAGCTTCGATTCAAGAATTACATAATTATTAAGGAATGCCTGGTGTTAATTGGATACCAAAGCCCATAGAAATTGCAATGTGAATGCCGCCACCAATCTTTAGACACGAGTTGGAAATTGAATAGAAAATACCAAAACAACTTTTTCTTCGACCAATTACATAGATCTTTTGTAAGTGTATTTGTCAGAACGAGCTGAAAGGCTTAAATAATTTTGCTAAAAATCTCATTATTTTATAAATTTTGATTATTATTTATTAGTTTAGGTTCTTCGAAGCAGGACAAAGTCCAAAGTACAAAACAATACGATTTTCATTGCTCACGTATACAGGTACAAACATACTCAACACTGCCTTTACTATTTAAGTTGAAGATGACGAAGAGCTTGGCAGTTGCTTCACGAGTGCACATAATAAAGGTACTGTTATTTGTATTCAATTTCGATTTCAATTTCAATTGTAGACAACGCCAAACTTTCAACATTCAATGACTTCTAGCAACGATTTGTCCAGTGCTATAGATGATAATGGGCTATGAAAAACACAAATCAACTACTCGTTACGTAAGCACGTACCCTGAATACCAAATTCGAAGAACATATTGACTTCAGCTGGGAACCAAATCCGCACCACATGGTACAGTAGCGAACGTCAAAACCACTAAGCGAACGACGCGATCGATAAATTAACTGAATCATTTTTGTGAAAATACCCGCGTCCAAAGTCACAAGATTAATTCGAACACTAACACATTAAAGCACAAACCAATCTATTTTTATAGCTATAAAGGATAATATAGAATGAACCGACCCTCGACTTACGCTGTGTATAATTTTGCGGATTCGGTCAGCGTCGATTTGCGAATGGCTAATTATGGCGAAATGGACCGTGGAGCTGCCTGGATGCCGGCGCGTCAAACATGCGGTGAACGCGTTTGGGAGGAAGTAAATAACTGGGGACTACACTTTGATGGTAGCACTTTATAAACATATCGTTGAATTCGTCCCAAAGGGTATATATATTATTGCCCTTGTAGACAGACGAGCATACGGCCCACCTGATGGTGAGTGGTTACCGTCGCCCATGGACTTCAGCAATGCCAGGGGCAGAGCCAAACCGCTGCAATAGATACAGTAATAAAAGTAAAATTCGATTAACATCTGAAATAGCACGCTTGCATATCAAGCAGAACAAAAAAAAATTATAATCATAAATAATATAAAAGATATAATAACATAATAGTTAATATTGTAAAACTATCGTATTTTCATAGGCGCTTGATGCGTAGGTATGCATATTTTCAAATTAATATAAGTTGATCACAATAGCGTTAAAAGATTCCGTTGGCGAGAAAATAAGATTAAAGTAAAAAAAAACTAATGAAATTCTGTTAAAATATTATATTAAATAACACTTTTTAAAACTTACCAACGTATTTTTAATAAAATTTAATCGGAACCATTATGTGGCATATGAATTGTTTTTTTCTCGACTATGCCTAATTGCTGATGTCTATGAGCGGGGACCAATACTTTTTACCTTCAGGTGAATTGTATACTCGTATGGCTAAATAGGCAATAAAAAAACTTAGCAATATAACAACAATCATAGCTTCACTGAATTTCAGACTTACTACTCTTTGGAACTGATCTGTGGATATAATGATTTTTACGCTCATACGCTTCACTGACTCCGGATCCAGCTCCTTTGTTAGCTGCGTAGCAGTTTTAAAAAAGATTTTAGGTTATTCCCTAAAAATATGGCTTTGTAGACTTCTTATATTTTTATTAAAGTCGTAGTGGCCTAAAGGATAAGAAGTCCGGTGCAACTTTTCAAATAAAATATGATTCCAACAACAATGTGAACTAAAGATTAATTAGTAGGGTCCGTCGTGAATGTCCGATCATTACTTATGTAAACAGAGCCCGTATTGTTGAAGTTTTTGTGCCTCGGTCCTTCGTGTTTGGGGATTGTAAAATCACTATTTGTAATTCTGGACTGAATTGGACTGGACATTCACGCTATTATTGAAGACAGCAGCAAGCTATTAAGGCAGCTACTAACTAAGTTTTGAAGTCGTCGTGACTTAAAGGATAAGACGTCCGGTCCATTCGTATCTAGCGATGCAACGGTGTTCGAATCCCGCAGGCGGGTACCAATTTTTCTAATAAAATACATACATAACAAATGTTCACGATTGACTTTCGCGGTAAAGGAATAACATCGTGTAATAAAGATCAAACCTGCAAAATCATAATTTGCGTAATTACTGGTGGTAGGACCTCTTGTGAGTCCGCACGGCTAGGTACCACCACCCCGCCTAATTCTGCCGTGAAGCAGTAATGCGTTTCGGTTTGAACGGGTGGGGCAGCCCTTGTAACTATACTGACTTTAGAACTTATATCCCAAGGTGGGTGGCGCATTTACGTTGTAAATATCTATGGACTCCAGTAAACATTTAACACCAGGTGGGCTGTGAGCTCGTCCATCTAACTAAGCAATAAAAAAAAACGCAAATTGAACAACGGCATTGGTATAATATTGTATGTCTTTGGCAAGCAAACTTAATGTTGCTAAGATTTAGATGCTATTAAAAAATGTTATCAACCATTTTCTAATAAATATGCCATAATGCGTTTTCCGATCGACATGAATCTTGGGCACATTTAAAATTCCAGTGTACTTAAAATGATTGGCCCAAATGTTTATACCTCCATTAGTAAGTAATAGCTAATTACTGACGTACATAAATAACAAAGCAGTTTCTTCGGTCTTCGTGAATCGTAAACATATTCTAAACTAATTTTATGATTAAATGTTTAATACTTTTATGTTTTTTTTTCTTTTTATTGCCATTTTATTTGCGAACTTCATCACAGACGATGATAACGAAAACTGTAAGGACGCGAGTATTTCAATTAAACTTGGCCACCTAGCAATTGTCTAGAAGAATGAATTGCCTATTTCTGCCCTGAAGCAGTAATGCGTTTCGGTTTGAAGGGTGGGGCAGCCGTTGTAACTATACTGAGACCTTACAACTTATATCTCAAGGTGGGTAGCGCATTTACGTTGTAGATGTCTATGGGGTCCAGTAACAACTTAACATCAGGTGGGCTGTGAGCTCGTCCACCCACCTAAGCAATAAAAAAAAAAAAATAAAAAAAAGAATGCTTCAGCTATAGGATCGTGGTATAATTTTATGTTAAAATATGCGATAAGATGTTTTATTGGAACACAATTAAGCACACTGCTAAATGTTTAATTTGTTTTTTTTTTATGATGGAAGGATTACTGATGGCCTGGTGGTCTTTCCGTTTTCACCAGGACTGGTGGGCGAGAAAAGGCTCAGTCAGGATGTTTAATATGTGCAATAATAGGGCAGTTAAATTATAATAGCGAAGTTCGGTTATCTACAATCTCGCAGCGAATTCACGTTTTGATAATAATTTTAAAACTCATAAAATATTTCAGACGTCAGCCATATTTGAATTAAATGTTCGGCCATTAAAAATTTAACTACCCCGTAAATCCTATTTGAATTTCGATTTTTCTTTACGAAAAAATTTAGCACTGAGAAAGAAGTTCATAGTAAAAGCAATTTTAGATGTTATTACTATCTCTGATTGAGTTGTAAATTTACCTCTAAATGGAGAAGAAGAGGCTTAAATGTCCGAATAGAAATCAACTTTCGGTCTTTGGTTCGGATCTCATCCCACATTAGACGTCGCAATTGGGGTTAAAATTCACCCTCACCCTCTTCGGTCAACCTAAACTTTGGGCCAAAGAAATCAAATATCTGGGAATCATCCTGGATGCATCCATGACATTCCACCCATAGATAAAGTCTGTCCGCGCTTTTATGCGTTTTTCCTCGGCAGCGTTTATCCCATGATTTGTTAGCGAAGTAAAATATTCCTTCACAAAAGGGTGACACATGAGAAAACTCGCATACGACCCATATGTGAGTGTGGCGGTTGATCCCACGTCCCGAGCCGATCTAGACACCATCCGATTACCAATTGGCACCCGTCTATTCACCGTCGACGCCCTAGACACATCCTTACGAATCCATTTAATCCACTAACTATATTATTAGACGTCTGCAGCTCTTGCACTAGCAACAAGCTTAAGAACCCTTATAACCGTGCTCGTCGAACTCGCCGAAGAGTTCGACGTGCAACCTAATCCATACATCAGTTCCCTGGAGTTGGAAAAGCCACCAGATCAATAAACATTCCTTCCTAAAAAAATATTAAAAAGAGAATCTATCCGAAGCGAAACATCTACGATAACCCAAGACTTCCTCATCACCTAATATTACCTCAAGAAAGCGAAGAAGTGAATTTTGATAGTCAAGTCTGCCTTAATTGTCTTGATAATTAAATTGAGTATAACTTTTCTTTCGGTGGAGAAATTAGTATATTCCAAAATCATTTCTTACTTGTCACTATTTGACATTTCTTTTATTTATTTTTTTTTTTTTTTATATTATGTTTGTTTATGCAAAGTTCGAATTTTGATACCCACACAAATGTTTAATCAATAAATATTCAGTTTATTAACAACAGTTTCAACGGAAAACAGCTTGCAAACAAATTGTGAATTAACCGAAGCTAATTCTGGCAACGTTAATGAGATACCCGGATTGCCAGCTTTTCCCAGGAGAACATAATGACTACCTAATAATAACTTTCACATAAATATTGTTATACTTAAATTAAGCTTTATGCGTTTTTTCTTGGAATATTGTGTTGATCTAAATTTTTTTAGTGAAAAAATATACCTCTACATTCTATGTTTTTGTTAGCGGGATATTATAGAAATATCTTCTTAGTTATTATATATTTTGTACAGTTTTTATTATTACAGTAAGTCTAATCTATTATTATAAATGTGAATTTGTTTATGCCGACGTTTGTTAACAAAATACCGTTAGAAAGATACTGTACCGCAACCTTTTTTTCGGGCAAGGGGCCAAACCTTCTACGCGATGTCCGCATCTAGGGGGCACGCGGGGTATGTTAGACTTGACGGTCTTTTTTTTTTATTACTTAGACGTGTGGACTAGTCACAGTCCACCTGGTGATATAAGTGCTTACTGGAGCCCATAGACATCTACAACGGAAATGCCACCACCCACCTTGAGATATAAGTTCTAAGGTCTCAGTATAATTACAACGGCTGCCCCACCCTTAAAACCGAAACGCATTACTGCTTCACGGCAGAAATAGGCCTGATGGTGGGACCTACCTGTGTGGACTCACAAGAGGTCCTACCACCAGTATTTTCAACGTTCCGTCACCACTAAAGTAAGCTATTTCAGGTAATAGACTATTTCTTGAGAACTTTCTTGAAATTATCCGAGCCACGCCCAAAACATCTGATAAACTAGATACTACGATGACGATGACGAGATCTATAATTCGACGAACCGACAAACATACCATCCCAATGTCAAACAGATGTCCATCGTAAGATAACTGAATTTATAATTTCTGCGGATTCCATTTCATAGTAGCTCATTAGGCACGTGTTACTGTATTGTGAAAGTCGACATCTCAACTACAGCGGCTGCTATCCTAACATTCAAAATGGAACCCATGATTGTTTACTGGTAGATTATTCTATAGGATTAATACTAAAATGATATTGAAACGTTTGTCCTTTACAACGACGTGATGTCAGACTAATTAATAATACTTTCAGGTGAACTCAAACAGTTTTCGAATTTCCTGGAATGGAATTTAACTTGGAGCTATTGCGTTTGTGACATGTTGAATGAACAAGGAACAAAACGAACAGCTATATGCGTCTATTATTGTGGATGGGCAGAGCTCTCGTTCAACCTGATATATTATTATAACAGTTACAGAATCGATTCAAAAAATAATGTGAATGCCTCTTTGAAGCTTTGAAGTCCCGGTTTTGCTGTCCTAATCTTCAAATCGAAACCCGTGGTAACTATGATCAGGGTAATGGTACGTACCTACGCAATGTGTCCCAATATGCCCCTTTGAACGCTAATAAACGGTTTAAACTTGATACAATCTAGCTCAGTCAAAATTAATACTATTTCTATAAATTTTCATTGGGAAACTATGTAGTGAATGTGAAACTTGTAGGTATTGGTGGCGCCGCGTGTCTGGTTGTAGTGTGACCGCGAGAACCCCCTACTCTGACCGGGTTCTGACCCCGGACAGAGATCGGACGTCGGGTATAAGAGTGCAGGGGAGTCGTTTAGTGCGGTAGGGCCCTAAAACTCCTTGGGCCCGTGGTCTGCTCCCAACACCTTGCAGATTGTCAAGTCCCACATACCTCGCACGCCCCCTAGGCGCGGGGACATCGTAGGAGGTTCGGCCCCCGGCCCGAAAAAAAAAGTGTTTAACTTATATTAAAAACAATACTACACACCAATACATTACGTCACCAATACTGGAGTGAAATAGAACACCTCGATTTCCATTTTGCACAAATTATACATTAAATTTAATAAATAAATATTGCTTCAATTCATCACACGATTTGTGCGGAATTTAAAATTTAATTAAGCCTGCCGTATTTTATCTGTTGTGCTGAATACATTTGTTATTCACAAAACGAACGATTCAATATTTAAATACTATTGTTTAACTTAATGGTTTCGTGGAACACACCACGTATTGTCAAAACATTATTCCGTAAGTACCGTCAAATATTACAACTAGATTTTTGCAACTGGAATATTAATCTAGGCGTTCGAATTATGTTTTCAACTATCTTTGATTACATTTTATTTACTTCAATTAAGTATTTTCTTTGACCGTTGAAAATATCGATTTCATAATTGAGACTAGTTAAAAATCTGATCATAAGCAATGTGTTTTTTTTATGTTTATGAATGTGGTGTGACTATTTCTAGATTATATATGAATTTCTTCAGGTAGATCTTTCGATCATGTTTTGCACTGTCAAAACCAAAATTCAAAAAAGCTCTAAGATGTTTTCTGGGTGCCTTTTCAAATAGGGTTAGCAAAGAGTCTTCAACAGTATCTGATTACCTGGCTGTGTCCTGACAATGCTGCTCTCCGTGATGGACATAGATATCTTATGTAATTATGTACGTTATTAAAAATCCAATAAAATATCATAGGTTGAGCTTAATACTGGTAATATTAATAAACATAAAGTCCCATGTAGACGGGATTAAAAAAATAGTTGTTACAATACATAAATTACTCCAACTCTAAAATATAGGGTACAAAGCTTGTAGACACGCAACAGTTGAATACCTAACAAGCTAAAACGGTTTCCACGATGTGAAAGAACTTAGTATCATAAAATAAAACCTTAAATTGTATTGAACCTACACGTCCTGCTTACTTGTCACGAGACAGTCATGCGTTAGTTAAAAGGAAGAGACACCTTTTACAACTTCTTCTTTTGATTAACCTTATCCCAGTAGGTGGGATCGGTACAGCTAATTTTTCTCTTCCATTTTCTTCTATCAGCCGTCAACACTAACTCCTCTCTCTCTCTACCACCACTCTGTCTATATCTGCCGTGAAGCAGTAATGCGTTTCGGTTTGAAAGGCGGGGCAGCCGTTGTAACTATACTGAGACCTAGAACTGATATCTCAAGGTGGGTGATGCATTTACGTCGTAGGTGTCTATGAGCTCCAGTAACCACTTAACACCAGGTGGGCTGTGAGCTCGTCCACCCATCTAAGCAATACAAAATTAAAAAAATTAAAACCCTAACAGCAGTGCTTCGCAGAATCTACCATCGGACCGCAATCGCGAATCACAGAACATCCTGCGAGAAACTCATGGACTGCGTCTATGAGTTACTTCGCTCATCGAACTCTTCGTCGTAATTGACGAGATCGACGAGGATCACCGTCTCAAGATGGGCAGTAGCGTCCTATCACGGTTAATATATCTGTGGTCCACACCACTCAATACGGGGTAGGCCTTTTCACAATTACAAAGAAGAAAAAATGAGCCCTCACCAAGACCGGCAGATATGAAACATAGATATTATTTTGTAGTGAGGTTTTGTATAGATGCATAGAAAGATAGTTCACTACAGGAAATTCATGTGACATAATGAAAAATTAAATATTGATATTAAGAAACAGTCGCTAGTGTATAGCGACGCGTCACCACACCATACACACTACATACTATCATAATATAGCGCACGACACATCGCCACGCCAACAATCGGTTTTACGTGCGGCTATAGAAGTTTTACATAAAAAAATTACTTTAAATTACGTCTGAATACAAGTCACTAAATATTAGATTCGAAGTTTCCATTTCCCATCCAAATTTTAGCCTTAAGCAGTGTAGCAATGTTACGTAAATCAGGTGACGTGTTACAAAGTGGTCTGACCTCTCCAGCAGCCGAGACATTTTTCAGGTGTCACCTGAGCGCCACTAGCGTCCAACCGTTTGTGCCTGATTAATAGTTAGACTAAAATTGTTTTCCAGCGGAATTTCGAAACTGGTGACGATGTATTTAGGATGGAATTCACTGAGCACGTGTCTCGTGATTCCGGCTACACGCATCACTAGCTATTGGGTTCTCGGGTCTAAAAAAAACGAGTTTGATCGTTTGAAAACAGATTCTTACGTTACGAATTTAGGATTGTTTTTGTTCAATAGCTAACGTTATTTAATACGTTTTTTTTTGACTCCTTTATTATTTTACTGGTCACTGACGATATTTTGAAAATTAAAGTTGTGATTGGAGAGATGATTTGCAACTCACAAATATTAGGAGCGATGATATGATAAATATAATAATATGATAAAATCTATATATATATATATATATCTATATGAGAAAGTCATAAATGTAGACTCGACATGGGAATGCTAAAGTATTAAAGTAAATCCCATTTTATGTACATATTTTATTAAATTCATCTTATTGAATTAATTAGTTCTTTACAATAATGTAAAGGGATTTATTGTTATTGCAACCAATAAATAATGAGAAATTGTCGCATTCACGGTTAACTTTCAGGTCTTATGCGTAATTTAACATTTTAGCACATAATTTGTTATATTTCTTAATTAAGACTTAAAAAAGACACACACAGACACAAATTTCTTCTATGCTCGAATTAAGTTGTAAAACGACAGTATATACAGAGAATACAAACAGTGTTTGAGAACAATGTATACAGTATACATCCTACAAAAGTAGTATTACTTTAGTACACACCGGTGGTAGAGCGTATTGTAAGCTCAGACGGGTAGGCACCGCCATCCTGCTTATTGCTGCCACGAAGTTCTGATACGTTCCGGGTTATAGGATAGATAGCCATAATACAACACAGTGGAAACTTGGTCTTATATTTCAAAGTGGATGGTGACATTCAAGTGACCACTTAACGCCAGATTATTTGTCAAGTAATAAAAAATGTAAAATAACAAAATCTATAGAGAAAGTTAGTTAAGAAATAGTGATAACAATATTTATATTATACGGATTAATTTTTACAAACTCAATACAGGTAGAAACACGTTGGTAGAAAATTAACCAAAAGCCAAGGATGTTCAATTTGGTCCCTACCCTTTCGTTAAAGTATGTACTAAGTAACTTCGTAATTTCATAAAAATGAGGTCCTGAATTTATCCAAGCTAAGAACAGTAAAATTAGTATCTCATATATATTCTTATACAATTATAAAATAAAAACTACATTCAGTCGTAATCTTGATCAATAGATACAAGTGAATAATGGTTTTGAATATGTAAGAATAATGACGGATCTAATAAAAATAAATGATAACGCTACTATAATATGTGAACGCCACTCTATATGCTAAGACTAATTAAAGAAGTAATTGAAATTACTTTAAAACTTCAACAGGAGTGATGTCTTCAAGTTTTCTAATAAATACAATCTAAAGTCTTCGGATAAAACTGTCGGTACCGTGAAATTATCAAGACGAATCATCATTCCGGGCGTAGCTGGAATATCCTCTTAGGCTAATGGCGAATAGATAAAGAAAAACACGAATCATCGAGTTCCAATAGTAACACCTAAAAACGGACTGAAAGGAAGGTTTTTTTTTATTGCTTAGATAGGTGGACGAGCTCACAGCCCACCTGGGGTTAAGTGGTTACTGGAGCCCATAGACATCTACAAAGTAAGTGCGCCACCCGCCTTGAGATATAAGTTCTAAGGCCTCAAGTATAGTTACAACGGCTGCCCTACCCTTCAAACCGAAACGCATTACTGCTTCACAGCAGAAATGGCAGGGTGGTGGTATCTACCCGCGTGGACTCTCAAGAGGTCCTATCACCAGTAATTACGCAAATTATAATTTTGCGGGTTTGGTTTTTATTACACGATGCTATTTCTTCACCGTGGAAGTCAATCGTGAACATTTGTTGAGTACGTATTTCATTAGAAAAATTGGTACCCGCTTGAGATTTGAACACCGGTGCATCGCTCAACACGAATGCACCGGAGGTCTTATCCTAGAACTGGACTGATTTGTTTGCTTCTATCATTCTACCCGCATTTTTCAATCTACCCGTGACTTGCTTGTGCTTGGAAACACATCGAAAAATCGAGAACTCATATTATGTGAAAATCATGATAAGAACCCGTTAAATAATATCGTGCGTAACTAATAACAGTAATAACAGCTTTCCCTGAGTAATTGCTTAGAACAAAACTACCCAACTCTTCGCGAGGTTGTCGTAAAAGGCGATCAAGGGATCTACCAACGCGTATTCTCTGAGTATTATACCAAATGTGCTGATATCGCATACAGGCCTTTTTGTTTGAAGGGTGGGAGAGTAATTACACAATTGGGAAATCAACCTCATGTCTCAAGAAAAGCGGTGACGTTCACGTGGTATCACATTACATCAGCGGTGCGAGCTACACACGTAAAATAAAAATATCAAATCATAATAAATAAATAAATAAAAACATTATTTAATAATTAAAACTTTCCTTTCGTTAAACTAATTAGTCAAATCGTTTGTAGTTTCAGAGTCTGGCACCGCGAAAATACAGACCGGAATTTCGATAATTATGCAACACTACGTAATATGGCAGTTTACTCGACGCGGCATGCAAAAATTGGGTCGGATTGAGTTGTATCAACGCTTGTAGCACATAATTACGGTAAAGCGAATATGTAATTAATTCACAGTTGAGCCACGCCGCACAAGCGAGGGTAACTGCAGTTTTACCAGCGCTAGGGGCCGAGAACAGCCCACAATGCATCACTAGCTTGAGCCCTAACTGGTATTCCGTAATTAATCGTTTTCATAATTTCGTGGCGGTCAATAATTTTAGTGATTTAACTAATTAACGGCCGTCTGGTGTAGTGGTAAGTGACATGGTCACTACATACGGGGGTCGCGGGTTCGAATCCCGCCAAGGAAAGATATTTGTATGATAAATATAAATGTCTTTTCCAGGGTTATGGATGTATATTAAATATATATATGTGTATAATAAAAATCTTACATTTATTTCCGTTATCTGATACCTGTAACACAAGTTCTTTACGAACTTATCACGGGACCAGTTAACGTGGCGTGATTGTTAGTAAATATTTATTTATTTCTTTAGGTATTTATTTAATACTAGTGGTCCCGCAGTATTCGAAATTCGACTATAATTAATTGAAATTATAAGGTTCAAGATTATTATGGTTCTATTGTTAAACACTATTTATTATACGAGTAATTCTATAATAGATAGAGTATAATCATAGATTTCGCCAAAACTACACTATAGATAAATAATATTAAAAACAAACAATATTAATCTATTCTCAATTTGACCACAGACTATAAACAATTACAAAAGTTTGCCAATTGACAATAAACAAAGAGTATATTTTTAAGTATGTGTTGTGTCAAATACATATGGTAGTATGTGTAAGGTTTTTTTTATTGATTTATTGTATTTTTTATGCATAATTTAAAAAAAAAATTAGCATTCTGCACTCCTTCTCTATACTTTCTATAAGTGTGGGAATTTTCATACTTCTCCATCGGCGCAGTTTTCGTAAAAGGGTGTACAAAGTTTTTGCTTCACGTATATAGAAAAAGTGATAATGATTATCACGAAAAGTTATGAATACATCTTTTCAAATGAAATATGATTCCAACAACAATGTGAACTAAAGATTAATTAGTAGGGTCCGTCGTGAATGTCCGATCATTACTTATGTAAACAGAGCCCGTATTCTTGAAGTTTTTGTGCCTCGGTCCTTCGTGTTTGAGGATTGTAAAATCACTATTTGTAATTCTGGACTGAACTGGACATTCCCGCTATTATTGAAGACAGCAAAAAGCTATTAAGGTAGCTACGAATTAAGTTTTGAAGGTATTCGAACTCCGCAGGCGGGTACCAATTTTTCTAATGAAATACGTACTTCACAATTGCTCACGATTGACTTCCACGGTGAAGGAATAACATCGTGTAATAAAAATGAAACCCGCAAAATTATAATTTGCGTAATTATTGGTGGTAGGACCTCTTGTGAGTCCGCACGGGTAGGTACCACCACCCTGCCTATTTTTACAGTGAAGCAGTAATGCGTTTCGGTTTGAAGAGTGGAGTAGCCGTTGTAACTTTACTGAGACCTTAATTATTTATATCTCAAGAACTTATATCTCAAGGTGGGTGGCGCATTTTTCGTTGTAGATGTCTATGGGCTCCAGTAACCACTTAACACCAAGTCGGCTGTGAGCTCGTCCACCCACCTAAGCAATAAAAATAAAAATAAACTAAATAGAAATAGGATTGCGGAGTTGGTTTCGTAGTAATGGTCTTAATTACGCAGATACTTAGGCCGTTTATTAACTGTGCAACATATTATGTTTGCTGTGTATCGATAAAAGTGCTTACTTTGCAGTTAGCTACCAATACTGACAATTCGACATTATGGACCAAAATGGAACTAGAAGTAGTTAGGAGATCAGGTGTACACGACCCACCCACGTTACTTCCTACCACCACTAGAACCTAATAAAAGTTTAGTCTATACTAATATTATAAAGAGGAAAGATTTGTTTGTTTGTTTGTATTGAAAAGGCTCCAAAACTACTGAACCGATTTGAAAAATTCTTTCACTGCTATGAAGCTACACTATTCCCGAGTGACATAGGCTATAATCTTTTCTGAAAAAAGTAACCTTACTAAAAATCCAATAATGTAACCCAACGTGTAAAAAAATTACCTAAAATATTCTTTACATCGCGTGCCCTGCGAAAAGTATTGATGATAGAATAAAATAATGTACTACGACTTTGTAGAACACATTATTATTTACAAAAAGTGACAGACGCGACAAAATATGCTTAACTATTATAGTTATGCCGCAATAAGTGTTCTTTTATTTAAAAAATAAAACAACGTCGTATATCTTTGAAAATTTTGTTAAAGACCCGAGCGGAGCCGGAGCGGGCCGCTAGTCTTAAATAATAAAAAAGTAATCGGTCAGAAGAAAATCATATCATACCGACAACGAATTTCTCCGTTCTTATACTTTCCAATATAGCTTAATAGACTTAATATATTATTTATTTATTATACATTTTGTTTATAATGGAATACGTCCTCCACTTCTTCTCATTTAGTTTTGTAAAGTGCTGTATTGAATTATTTTCAAGTACTATTATAAGAAGATCAACGATTCGAACATCAAATTATCTATACGGTTCTCAATTTTTTTATTTGAATACGGTCATTGATTCTTCGATATTATTAGCTTGTTATTCTCTTAAATATTAAATAATCACCTAAGAATAATAAGATAAATAATCTCCTAATTTATTAAGACTAGAAGAACTTGAAAAACAATATCCCAGTTGCTTTTTTTTCGCGTCCTCATTCAGCTGTGCTGATTTTTAACTACATTTAATTCTGGAAGAAATAAAAAAATAGTCATAAACTCGTAACATTATTATGGACACTCTTATTTACTTCTTCAACTTCTTTAACTTACACAAAAACTAAGTTAATATTGTAACCCTGAAAACATAAAATCTAAGCTTCGTGAACTATAAACTGTTTTAATTTTAGTTTTCCTTAAACTGTTTTAACCTTTCGCGGCTGCCTACATTACACACGTTGCTATTTAAATTTAAATTATTTCTGACCCCGATTTTCTAGTTTAATGAGTTCTCGATATATCAGCGTGTTGCAAACGCCATGATCATGGGTATACTGTCTATAATATATAAAATGTCTAACTAATCCGTATACAATACAAGTACATCAAACATGCCATCGAATCCATTTAGACTTTACTATCTATATGAAACTTAAGATCGCGATTAAACTTCACCAAGTGATACTGAAAATGTACAAAGACTGAAACTGACACATTCTGATTTTTATGTTCGTCTTCAAACAACGTATTCTGACATGCGCTACTTTACGCTCAGTAAACGCTGGAATCATTTCAAAGCGAAGCTAAGATTAGTTACAATAACTTTGTTATTGCATAGAAGAGTGAACGAACCCAAATGCATCATTAAGTGAATGCCAATACCCACTTTGAAATATACATTCTAAAATGTTTATTTTTTATTTTTATTGCTTAGATGTATGGACGAGCTCACAGCCCACCTGATGTTAAGTGGTTACTGGAGCCCATAGACATCTACAACGTAAATGCGCCACCCACCTTGAGATATAAGTTCTAAGGCCTCAGTATAGTTACAACGGCTGCCCCACCCTTCAAACCGAAACGCATTACTGCTTCACTGCAGAAATAGGCAGGGTGGTGGTACCTACCCGTGCGGACTGACAAAAGGCCCTACCACCAGTAAAGTCACAATAGTATCAACTATATCACCCTTCAGACTGAAATTATTAATATACTACGCACTACTATTTCTACTATTTCGCGGAAGAAATAATTGATGCTGCCTACCCGCACTAACTAATAAAACGGCCTATCACTAGCTTTTATGCAAATTTGAACTATTGCGTGTTTGATTTTAATTACACAATGTAATTTTTTTATCGTGAAAGCCAAACGTGAGCATTTGTCAAGTAGGTTTTTAGTTAGAAAAAATGTATCTGGCTGCGAGAATTGAACACTGGCATCATCGAATCCCTCGATACGAGTATACCTGACTTTTTATCCCTTAGGCCACAACGACATTGTACCTCTACCTACTTATGATCAGGCTATAATAAGCTGTTAATATGGGAATGTAGCCCCTCTGCAGTTTCCTTGCGATACGTCTCCCCATGAACTGTCCGCAACAGTAGTTTTGATTTATTATTACAAGGGCACATCAAAGTCACTGTGTACTACTAAAGACACCATTTAAATCTGATATAATGAAGAACCTATCAGAACTTACCATGAAGAGCTCATTTTGAAAGGGCAGGCTCACTTTACCTGTGTAATTGAATGAGGGGAACTTCCACTACGTGTCTTAACTAACTCTTTCTCTCATGGGTGATGCAACGATATATTATGCATGATCGTAGTTTCGGTACTGGGAACATATTATTGATATTTTAATTTCAGGGGATGTTAGATGGGTGAACCCACCAGCTACTGCGGCACAAATGGCTTTTATATGATGACTACCTCACTGCATTATTGCTATACAGTATTAGTAGGTACTATTCTTAAACCTAGAAATACCTCACCTTCTCCGGGCGGAAAATGCGCTCTCTAAGGGAGTATCTTGTTAGAATTGTATAATTCCTAAACGCATCTTTATGTTAATACCAACTGACAGCTGTCACTCGCCTAATATGTGTCAATGTCATTCGTGTGCTCGCCCCTTTTCTTCTTGCGTCGTGAATGACTACTGACACAAAAAAGTATATCGCCGTTAGAATAAAAACTATCCATGAAAGTCTGCGTCTTTTTAATAAGAAGCCCAGATATCTTATGTGCTACCAAAAGTATAGAAGCGGGAGTCAACGAATATTGTAGCAAATGCATTTAGCTACGATTGTGCCTATAACTCTTGTTTGCATTAAATAATAAAACCGAAAAAGCAGTTGAAATACATCCTCCGGCCTCAGAAACCGAATCCACCCAACCGACTCAGTCAAATTGTATATTAATCGCAACGTTTTTAGGCTCTAGTGTGAGATAACCAAAGGTATGCTAGAAGCGCATCTTGGCACATCGCCAGAAAATTACTTTGTCTCGTCAGAAACGTTTCTTCCACGGATCGGTCTAAAATGTCTTACAGAACTAAAATTATATATGCATATCCGTAATGCTATCAGCATTAAAAAATGTTTTACGCGTTCATTTGAATCTAAGATGAATGCTTCAAGTTTGATGCACGCTAGTTTAAAGCTCAATATTTTAGGCTGTAGTTGCAAGAAAGACATTTACGAGTCGGTACCTTATACAGTCAAATTTTACATTGAAGAGGCCACATCGTACAAGTGTCCGGATTTTCATTGATTCAACTGAATAGAATGAAATGTATTTCGAATTTAACGGCTTTAACAAGCCATTAGTTTCCCCTGTAGGTACGTATGTTTGTTACGAAATCTTTAAAAGTGACTTTCACTTACTTCAAGACGTCGGATTAAGTTGAAATTTAGCACTTTTATGAAGGACTAATTATTTTTCAATAATTTAATAAGATTGTTCCATTGTGCAGGTAAGGCCGTTCAGAATTAAAGATTTTTCAAATGTGAGCACGCTTGTGATAGATCAACAAGGAAATTTCTCACTTTTTAGAAACAAAAAATTTTACCATGACAAAAATGCAATCCTATTAATCCAATTCATTAAGAGTTTCAAATTTGAGAATTTTTAGGAAAAAACAATACGGATATTGTTAAAACCAATTTGAATTAAAATAGTCCGAGAAAAAAATCATTTCAAGTCACTAGTTCTTACTTCTAGATGACAAATACCTGTCAAAATTTGATATCTGCATTGTTCTATTTCGACAATTAAATAATTCTTCGTACAAAAACCGCAATTTCAAATCAAGCATTTTCACCCTTAACAAGTCAAAGGTAAAGTCAAAGTAGTTAACACATTAAGACTTGTGCAAATTACATGAAAATTTCAACGAAAGTAATTTGTCACGCTTTCTACTGAATCACCGGCTTAGTACTTATATTCGATTAAGTCTCAAGTTATGTTGTACGTAAATAGAAAATTATTTTGACAACTTTTAGTATGGAAAGGGTATAATTTGCTCGAGTTAATAGTCTTGATTTCTTAAGGTGAAGTGGGTAGATTAAGTTAATGATTTGAGTTTAAACTTAGCGAAATAATTATAAAGGTTTTACGAATAATTTTAAAGTTGTTTTAAGACCGATTAACACAAAGAGTTAGCATCTAACGAGCACACGAGGATATCTGCAAAAAATACTCGTGCCTAATTTAAGCAACAACAACAATTCTTGATTCAAAAAGTGAAGGATGTCTCCATTGTTTTGTTCATCATCATTTAATTCATTAATTTATTTGAACTTGCCAAAACCAGAATTTAAAAGAAAAAATAGAAATGTAAAATTAGGAAAATATTCGACTCATTATTTAATAGAAAAAAGAACTTTTATTCCTCTTGGCTTGGATTAATAATTTGGATTTTTGATAAAAAACAAATATTGCTCTTATAGGCAGATGAGCATACGGCCCACCTGATGGTGAGTGGTTACCGTCGCCCATGGACTTCAGCAAAACAATTGCAGTATATAATTCAATTACTTCTAGTCTGTAATTCTGGGTATCTAGGGCATAAGGTCAAATCTATTTTTTATCAAAACCTTATATTTGGTTCGAAATACCAGCTTATTATTGTTATTGTTATATTATTATTTCATACGCGATAGAAAATAATATTTGCGCTTTTTGTAGTGACATTCGTTAAAATATTCACAGTGCACAATCTAATTTAACAGGGCATCTTAAAGATATATTCATCTCTTTCCAACGCTAAATCAAATGAAGACCGCAAGACAGAGAAGTCTAAGGTTTGCTTAACCGCACCGCAAGAGAAATACGTACGAGTTGTTTTAGATCTCGTTCGTACTAAAGATGTAAACTGTATAAAAATTAACATGAAATAAATTTAGCTAAAGCAGTAATTAGATCTACATATTAAGACATTGCGTTGTGAATTGTGTGATAAATAGGTTGGGGAAAAAGTCTTTTCGCAATATAGTATGTATGAACTTGTAATAAAATCTCTTTGGCTATACTATTTATATCTGGCTGGTTTTGGTATCATTAAAAGTCTAAAGATGAGTTTAGTATCATTAAATTTTAAAGAAGATAATTCCAAATTCGAATTAGGAAAATGTGTTATTTTTAATTATTTTTCGTACTGTCAAGATGAGTGACTCTAATTAAGAAATTCGATACATTTTAAAATTTTACTACAAAAAAGGTAAAAATGCACCGCAAGCCGCGAATTTGCAATGTTTATGGACCTAGTGCAGTGTATGTGAGAGTAGTACAAATTTGGTTTAAGCGTTTTCAATCCGGAAATTTTATGATGATGCACGTCGCTCTGGTCGCCCTATTACGGATAAAATGGATGCCTTTTTTTTTAAAAGTGGAGCAAGATCGGTATATCAGTAGTCGCGACGTAGCTGAAGAACTGGGAATTGACCACAAAACAGTTTTGGCATATTTGAAAAAAACTGGGTACACAAAAAAGCTCGATATTTGAGTACCTCACCAGCTCACTGAAAGAAACCTAATGAACCGTGTACTCGTTTGCGATTCTTTATTACGACGTAATGAAACCGAACCATTTTTGAAGAAGCTGATAACTGGTGATGAAAAGTGGATCACGTTCGACAAGAACGTGTGAAAAAGGTCGCGGTCAAAGGCCGCTCAGGCATCACAGCCTGTGGCGAAACCCGGGTTAACTCGCAACAAGGTGATGCTGTGTGTGTGGTGGGATTGGAAGGACATTATTCATTATGAGCTGTTACCACCAGGTAGAACCATCGATTCTGAACTCTACTGCGAACAACTGATGAGATTAAAGCAAGAAGTTGAGAGAAAGCGGCCGGAATTAATCAACAGAAGGGGTGTCGTTTTTCATCATGATAGCGTTATCTAGCGTTAGACCTCACACATCTTTAGCCACTCAGCAAAAATAATTTTTGTACGCTTGGCTGGGAAGTGTTAATGCATCCGCCGTATAGTCCTGACTTTGCACCTTCAGATTTCCACCTGTTTCGGTCTCTTCATAATTCTTTAAGCAGTGTCAGGTTAACATCACGAGAGGACTGCCAAAACCAATTGTCGCGGTATTTTTATCAGAAGCCCCAAAATTTCTATAGCATGGATCATGTCCCTACCTACAAGATGGCAAAAAGTTATCGAACAAAATGGTACCTACATAGTTTAGTTAAATGTAAATAAATTATATTAAAAAATTGAAAGAATTTTCTTAAAAAATGCGAAGACAATTTTTCCACAACCTATTATGTACTTTCTTTTTCTTTGTGTTTAAGATCTCGATCCGCTGATCATGCGATCATCTCACCGATAACAGCAGTACAATAAATACAATATTATAATAACATTTTGAAAAATTTCATTTTAAAAAATTATACCTGTAATCATGAATGCTATTTACCTCTAACGTCGTAAAAGAATAAATCAAATACATTTACAACGTTCACCTGGTTTACGAAAAGAAATAACATTATAATTATGTTAAAAAATTAGACACGTACTGTTACTGAAACAGAAAAAGACATGACATTTCGAGATAAAACACAACAAGCTGGCAACCATTCACAGAGCAGTCGAAGGAATCGCGAAAAGTCCTTCAATAATGGAAATATCTACATCGATGAGACTTGAGAAGGCCTTGACAAAGACAAAGAAATTGTCTGGCGTGACGCCAGTTCCTCGTTCCCTCCAAAACCTTACTCCGGCCACTAACAAGTACGAAACTGGGAAGAAGCGAACCGATCAAAGATTGCTCTGTTTCAAAACGAGGACAATGCAAAGTTTTGTTGTTCGAAACGATAGCGGCTTCCAGAATAAAAATGTAAATTCGAATTCGAATTTCGTGTGGTCCCGCGCTACCGTATTCGAATTCGAGACAAGTCTGCTTTTACAGTCAGACTTCAGATTCAATCGGCCTCCATCTTTAAGCTTTATTGTAATTTAGTGCATCGCAATGTGGATCGTCATTTGAACTAAACGCTTGCTGTTCCAAAGGAACGTCGCGCTTTGTTTGCAAAACAAACAAAATGAAGAATTTACCAACACTATCGATCTTATTCTTGATCCAGTACAGGAGTTACGCTCTAATTTATATTTTATTTATTTATTGCTTTGATGGGTGGACAAGCTCACAGCCCACCTGTTAAGTGGTCACTGGAGCCCATAGACATCCACAACGTAAATGCGCCACCCCAAATATTATACATATTTCTATGTTATTATGTGCT
Organism: Bombyx mandarina; assembly: GCF_003987935.1. Next base: position 666,216 of record NW_021011599.1, read on the forward strand.
AACTATAAATAAAGTATTTGAACAAAGTAATTGTATAAAATTGAAGTCGTTGTGACCTAAAAGATAAGGCGTCCGGTACCTTGTAATGCACAGGTGTTCGAATGCCGCAGGCGGGTACCAATTTTTCTAATGAAATGCGTACTTAACAATTATTCACGATTGACTTCCACGGTGAAGGAATTAATATCGTGTAATAAAAATCAAACCCACAAAATTATAATTTGCGTAATTACTGGTGGTAGGATCTCTTGTTAGTCCGCACGGGTAGGTACCACCACCCTGCCTATTTCTGGCGTGAAGCAGTAATCCGTTTCGGTTTGAAGGGTGGGGCAGCCGTTGTGACTATACTGAGACATTAGAACTTATATCTCAAGGTAGGTGGCGGCATTTACGTTGTAGATGTCTATGGGCTCCGGAAACCGCTTAACACCGGGTTGGCCGCGACCTTTTCCACCCACCTACGCAATAAATAAATAAAACTAAAGCATTTTATAACGACTCTATTAAAAGCAAATTCAATTCAATTATTTATTGTTAATGAATGGTAAAACGTCTCGTGTAACTCTCTCTGACGTATGGACTTCGTAAAACAGATGGCTCCTGTAACCGAAAAGTTCTCAAGTGGCGACTGCGCACCGGAAAGCGCAGAGTGGGTTTCCCAGGTTCTCCTATGAAATGAACTCATGTCCTACTAAGGATTCCGGTATTCCGCTGGATGCAGGCTGCGCAAAACTGCTTATTATGGCGTTTTTTTTTTTTTTTTTAATAAATAAATAAATATTTACTAACAATCACGCCACGTTAACTGGTCCCATGCTAAGTTCCTAAAGAACTTGTGTTACAGGTACCAGATAACGGAAATAAATGTAATATTTTTATTATACACATACATATATTAAATATACATCCATAACCCTGGAAAATATTTTTTTATATTTATCATACAAATATCCTCCCTTGGCGGGATTCGAACCCGCGACCCCCTTGTGTAGTGACCATGTCACTTACCACTACACCAGACGGCCGTTATTAGATGACATTAGATGACATTAGATGAGGACTATGTCCAGCAGTGGACGTTTATGGGCTGATGAAAAAAATAAAGCTCAGGCTTTCATCCGCTGCAATATTAGAGCGCGTGAGTGCTATTGTTGACTCCAAAAGTGAAACGCTGTCATTGCGGACTTATTATACAAAATATGAAAATCCTTCAAAAATAGCTTTTATTTTACTTACCTAAGTCTTCGGCATCTTCACTCCATTCCCCGCTACCCGCAACCAGCGCAGTCGAGACCATGGTCAAGAAGATGTGTCTCAAAGCCGATTTCATTTTGTTTGCATATTAACAAAGCTTCCACATTTAAATCCAGTTAGCACTATATTCTATTTTAAAATTTGGCAACATTATTACACACTAATCTATCTCTTAGAATTTATTTTAAAATTATTATTATTTTTCTCACCAAATCAATGGCAACCTTGAAATTAATAATTATAATTCGTAATTTAAAAGGTAATTTTAATGAGCAATCAAAATAGGTGTGTTCGTTGTATTTAGATTTTTTTCAACTACGTTTTATAAGCTTCAGGTTTCGTTGCCAACAAAACATTTCGGCTCGTGAAAAACAACAGTTTGTATACGGGTCATTTCTCTAATCTTTCCGACATTATACAACTTTTTTTTTCCAGTTTGTAGGCGAAGTGACGTCACGCACGAAGTCCCGAAACACGGTTAAATATTCCAATGAATAATTCAGCGCTCTTTTAGCGACGCCGCTCGCTCGAAGAGACAGTGGACACCTGCAACAAAATGTATTGTCAGTAATTTGTGCTCGCTGAAATTTTAAATCTAACCAAGTGGACTGAGGTCGGTGTTCGTACTATATTTTGTACTGCTTTTATGTTTATGTATATTTAATTTATTTTTTTATTTATTCAACTTACTGCACATAAGTACAATGGCGGACTTAATGCCTGAGGCATTCTCTACCAGTCAACCAAGGGTGGTGTAGAGAATCCTGTGGTAGGTGCATAACTTAATGTGAAACAACCAAACTACATTATACAATATACAAATTTAGTATATAATATAGAGTATATATACGAGTAGTTATATAATATAGTATGAAATAATAGCAAAAAAAAAACCTGTGACACTCGGAGACTGCCGCGGTAATAAAGCTATTGCATTGCATTTTTTAACAACTTATGCGATTATAAACATTATATAACATTTTTATCATATTATAAAACATTTTTTTTTTTGGTATAAGAACGACGTACTTCCACTATTTTATACAAAATACAAAATATTTACACACACATTCTTCGTTTATCGCTCGTTTTTTTGTGATCGTCGTATTAAAATCAGCTCTGCCGTAGCAAACGTAGCATGCAGCTACGTACCTGCTACGATCCGGCAACGATGTAGCTAGTTCGTAGCCCATCGTAGCAAAGTTAAATAATATCTTATCAGGACTATTTTAAATAAAATCAAAATTCTTAGTTTCATTGATAAGTCTTGATAAAATATCTCCATAAAACTTTATATTATTTTCTGCGAAAATATCGGTTCACATTTACGCGTACAAAAGTCAAGCTAACCAAAAATCAACATGAACAATAACAAAATAAATTCAATTCTGAACAGATATATTGTTAACATGGAAAATGTTTTTTTTTTACTTTCAGAAGCTGTGAATAAAGATAGAAACATCATAAAGGGAACGAGCACCAACTTTCATAAAAATAATCCAATGAAAAGGCAAGATCTAACAACTTTTTCTACAATTTTCCCGGTGCAATCCCATGCTGCTGTCCGGGTACTCTGTTTATTTTAAAAAGGATTCTTCCGGGGCAATTTACAAAAGCTTTCAGCGAACAAATCTTTCATCAAAGGAGACTAAGCGACTCCCGAAAGCCTGTCAGTTCCGCTAATATGGTTTAAAGACAATATGCACACGTTTTCTCGTGCAAAATCTCCCTAACATTTTTTGATGTGTAGAACATAAAACATATCACTTTAGATTGATAATAATAGTTACTCTTTTTTTTGTTTATAATACTTTTTTTAATAATTGTGCCTGGGAAGTTTTGGTGTCGTTTTTTGTTTTTATTCGTTATAATAGGCAGACGAGTTGGAAAACCATCTCGGATTAGCCCATAGAAACCAGAATGTATTGCTATAAAATATAAATACCAAGTTGTCACAACAATATTTTTATTACAGGGGCCTAATATCCTAACAAAAAGTCCGTAATTAAAAAACAATCCTCTTACTATGAAACTGAGATTTTTTTAGTATTTTATCTTTATTGCATAAAGGTGTCAGCGAACTCACATTTCACCTGGTATTAAAAGGTCGCCGTATCCTTTTTTTGAGCCCTTGAAGGGCCTAACCTCATCTCCGCCCGAGGTCAGAACCCGGGCAGAGTAGGGGGGTTCCCGCGGTCAACACTACAACCAGAGTCACGGCGCCACCCCTAGGACGCCCAACCGACGGGTCGTCGAGGCGATAGTCGACCAACGACGCCGGTCTCCGCAGTGAGAGGGCCCTACCAGGCCGCCCGGGCGATGCCGCAGGTTTTCCGGGATACCCCGCTAGGCCAGAACCAGCCTGCCGAGTCGGAACGCGATACACCGCCAACCAGAATTCTGTCCTATCCTATCTCAACTTAAATGCCCCTACTGACCTTGAGATAAGACGTCAAAATCTCAATAGTATCGGCGTTATCCGATTGTCCTTCAAACTATAATTACTTCACAGTATAAATGAGCAGGTGCTGACTACAGTACAGGCCAGCAATACCTACCACTACCAGCATAAATCGCGAGAAATACCTATCTTATAATCTATATATCAATATGTAATTATATAGGCTTACTGCAAGCAGATTTATCTTGCTTCATACTTCACGGAATGGAAATCGTCACCCATATATAACTAGTCAGGTCATAAGTATTGTCACACAGTAAAAACTTTTCTTTTAGAATGCTGGCCACAAAAAAGTTTATTGAATTCGAATTTCGAATTGTTCATGAAAATAAAAATGTATACTTTTAGAATTTTACTCATTTTTAAATATGGAGTGGACGCTTAAAGAAGACCGTGTTGCAGTTATTGCGTTGCATCGTTGCGGTTACGCGCCAATTCAAATTTTTAACATACTGAAAAATTTGAATATAACCAAAAGATTCGTTTATCGTACCATCAAACGATACAATGAATACTCTAGTGTAGATGACAGGTCAAGAAGTGGTCGCCCTCGGTCTGTTAGGACTCCAGCAGTGATAAAAGCTGTGAAGGCGCGAATTCAAAGAAATCCCAAACGTAAGCAGAAACTGTTGGCCCTTCAGATGGGGTTAAGCAGAACCACGGTGAAAAGGGTGTTAAATGAAGACTTAGGGCTTCGGGCATATCGAAGAAAAACAGGACATCGTTTGAATGCTCGTCTAATGGACCTGAGACTGAAGAGATGCCGCGCTTTGTTGAAGCGGTACGCGGGAAAAAAATATCGGGAAATT